>CABHPR010145070.1:0-33530 GCA_902168415.1 Peromyscus melanophrys
GGGGAATCTATGGCTGATAGGTAAAGTTGAATTGTATATTAAAATAAAAAAATAAAAATAAAAATAAAATAAAAAAAAATATTTATAATAAAAAAAAAAGAAATACTGAATTATAGCGGGAAATTATGGAGTTAGGGAAAATATCTTTGAGGTAAAGAAAAAATGGTATGTATTATTTCATTTAAATGTTAAATACAATTCTTGTTTTTTCCATCAATTGTTAGGAACAGGGAGATCTATTTCCAATTCAGCAAACTGTTTAGCAAAATACATAAAAATAATATGAAAGTCTTTATGGTGTGTGTTGACTTATTCATTGTGAAAACTTAAAAAGTTTATGCTTATGAAACTCAAATAAAGTGAATAACATTTATATGTTTACTCTATGAATATCTTGGAAATACCAAAGAAATTAAAATATTTGATTTTTTTTATTTTAATGTACATAGGAAAAATTTCATGCTTATTATTGTGAATAATTTCACATTAAAATCTTACAAGGTTTTGTACCAAAATGAGATTTTAAAAATGCTAAATTGCTACACATTATTTAATAAAAGAAGAATATTTATTGCAAAATATGTGACCTAGCTTAGATGTAATATTACAGTATTTCACAACTGCGTATGTTTCTATTTTTCTGAGACTGTATTGAAGGGTTATATTAGCATAAACGTCAAATCATGCCCTCATTTACTTATTTTATTTTCATCTCTTAAATTATTGAACAACACGATAATTACAAGGATTTTATTACTGACAAATGATTAATGATATATACAAAACAATTTCTTCCTCATTTTGCTTCAATTATTACTTAAAACTTTCAAGGAATTATTTCATTTTTTTTCTGGTGTTGATTGTGAGTTATCTGTTATAGTCTCTCTTGCTACTGAAAACACTACCTTCTATGTGCCTTCTCTATAGGCTGCATTTTCACAAATCAGTAAAATGAATATTCTGGATATGGCAAGTACCTAGATGACTTCTACTTCTTGAGTAATTTAAGTGCTTGCATTTTAAAGGGTTGCAATGACCACTGTTACGTTACAGTGGAGAAGATAATGTGTATGAATTTTTCACAGCCTATTTGTCACACTTATGTTCCTCCCAATCATAGCACAATTCATTAAGATGAAGGCCACCAGCCACTTTAAATTCTTGGGAACACTCACAGCGTCTTCATAGTTAAAACTATTAGGTCAATATACACATGTTATTAGGTATTTTTATATTTATCCACTCAACATCAGAACATAAAATAAAAATTTGAAACTGAAAGCTAACCCAAATAAAATTAGGCTTTTTTTCTGTCAAAAGGAGAGCGTGCAAAAATGTTCATTTCTCATCAAATATTATTCCTTCTCATTTCCAAATGATAGTGAATAATTACCTTCTATCATACCCAAGTGTTGAGTAACCTGGGTAGAATATGAAGAGCCTGACATCATGGCTGTGCCCTGGTCTGCTATTTCTCAAGTGTCGCGTTCACTCTTAGTAGATTTCTTCACTACATACTATGGAAAATGAGGTTGATCTATTTGTAGACATTTAATTTTCCTTAGGATTCATTTGTCACTAATTTATCATTCCTGAGAGAATCATCTGGTGTGATATTTATGTCAGGAAGAAAATGAGTGGACGTTTTTATGGATTCCTCAATCATCATTGGTAAGTGGAGGAGAAATATAGAAGATAGAAAATGTACTTTGGGTTTACACATATAATTTAAGGTAATTTTTTGAATCTTTTGCAAATGCATTAATCATACAGTGCTCATGCTCATTTGTGAGGACCCATCTTGAGTTGAAGAGATGTGTGCCTTCTCATGTTTTGGAGCAAAGAAGAATTAATACTTTATTCTCATTCATTTATGAAAAAGAAAATAATTAAACAGTATTTCCTATGCAAAATTACAATAATTCTTTATGATATGAAACTCACCTGATTGCAGAGATATTTCTACATTAACTGGCTGTCCTAAGAGTCAAATAAAACACCCAGTATTTTATCAAAAGCAATTAATCTTTTGTCAAACAGTGTATGACATTTCACTGTGTAATTGCACAGGAAATTAAAACTCTTTTCATAGGTTTAATAATGTATGAGAGATGGGCTTTGGAATAATTGTTTTATTAAGCTTTATCATCCTAGGGCGTGGTGTACAAGCTGTGGCTTGCCACTTTGCCTCTGTCATCTCCAAGATGAATTAGAGAAAAACACTACAGGGACTCCATTCTGCCTCTCCAGGACACAAGCAGGCGATGAAATTCAAACAAGTATCTATCACTTTTATTTTTCCTTTCTGCAGGCACTGTCAGGCTTTGATTGAACGTGTGACATTTTCACAATAATGCTCTTTCATATGCTCACATTACCATGTAGAGTAGGGTTGCTTCCTGTGTACATCTTGATGTGTTTTTGACAGCTTAATATATCTTTAGAATTTTATTTTTTTATACGTTAAAATATGAGTATTCCACTAAATGGTTAAACAACTTGTGTGTGTGTGTGTGTGTGTGTGTGTGTGTGTGTGTGTGTGTGTGTGAGAGAGAGAGAGAGAGGGAGGGAGGGAGGGAGGGAGGGAGGGAGGGAGGGAGAGAGAGAGAGAGAGAGAGAGAGAGAGAGAGAGAGAGAGAGAGAGAGAGAGAGAGAGAGAGAGAGAGAGAGAGAGAGAGGTCTTTATTTGTGTACCAGTGAAGACACAGGTGTGTGTACTTGCACCTAGAATACAGTGGTTGGCCTTGAGTGGATTCCTCAACTGCTGTCAACCATGATTATTGAGACACTACCTTCCATTGGTCTAGTACCTTCTGCTCAGTGTAGACTTCCTTGCTAATAAAGACTAAGGGTCTGCCTGTTTCTGTCTGCTCGGTGTTCAGATTACAAACATGTTCTACCATATTTGGCTTTTGAAGGATGTTTGGAGCAAAGACTCACACATTGCATATTATAAAAGTTGTCACATTTAATATGTATTTGGGGAACTAGAAAGGATAGATGATAAGTAAATGTTATAAGCATGATATTTAAGCAATATATAATTTGAAAGATGAAAAGTCTGTATTCCTTATTTGGTGGTGAATGAATCTTTAGTTCTCATTTTAATGTTATTATCTTATTACATAAATGTATAGGATATAAGAGGCAATTATAAGCAAATACTGAAGATAAAAGGATTGCAGTGACATTTTGAGAAATAAAAATAGCAAGATGAGATGACAGCAGATGACAATATTCAATATCAAAGCTGAATACTTATCTTCAACCCACACATTGTGCTAATAAAAAAACAGATATTTCTTTTAAGTTGAACTTGGTTGAAATATTAAACATAGTTCTTAACAATAAAGAGAATTAACCTCATTTTTCTAACTATGACAGTTCTCTGAAATGTTGCAACTGTTCCACTCATGTTTTGCAACCAAAATTTCAATAATAATCATTTCTCTTGAGAAGTTATTTGGAAATTATACATGACTTGGAAAATTCTATGATACATTATTATAGTGAAGAAAGCAACTTTCCATAGGATTCAACTACAAAGAGATTATTCATTACAGAAGCTGCTGTGTTAAATAACTCAAGTGCATGAAAAGGAGTCAAAATGTTAATATTTATTTTTTCAAAAAAAATTACACACACACACACACACACACACACACACATCACAGCTGCCTTACAGTCACACTGTAAGGAATGCCAATATTTCCAAAGGTGATGCTGCTCAGAAATGCACTTTACAGGAAATGATGCAATAACTCATCCCAGAAGAGATGCGGGTGAAATTCTGATCTTAAAAGGAAAAAGGAGGATCTGAAAAAGGAAAATGTAACACATAAAGGATAGTAAGAGGAAAAGTGTGAACTAATGGAAAACAGTAAATGAAAGCAAATGGAAAAAAAGGAGACAAAAAGAATTTATATGAAAAGAGTACCAGGAAAAAGAATGGGAGCAAGAAGCTGCTAGAACAGCATTTTGTGATGGTGAGTGTTGATGCTAGACTTGGCACAGATTCAATGGGAAAGAAATTCTCAAGGAATTGTCCTCATTAGTTTGGCATGTGAGCCTGACTGTGAAATATTAATTGGGTTAATATAGACGAGAACACTTGCCCAGTGTGGGTGGCACCATTCCCCTTTCAGTGAACCTGGCTTACAAAAAACAGAAACTGTGCTGTGCACTCTAAGACATTCATTAAATTCATTATTTTCTGATCTGGACAAAGAATACAAAATGATCATCTGTTTCAGGTTTCTGCTGCCTTGACGTCTTGGCAGTTGTGGATTTGTAACCTGGACTGAGAACCAGGCAAACCTTATTTAGTGAAATAGCTTTTATTGGAGGATTTTATTAGGCTAACAAGAATAGAAAGGAAGACACAAAGGTTGGTTATACACAAATATTTTTTGAAATGATGCATCATTTTTATATTATCTCAGAAGTTAGTAAAAATCATTTAAAGACATGACTTCAAAATTTTTTGACAACAAAATCTTTTTATTGAAGAAAAGGTGCTTTAGAATCCTCCCTAGCATTGGTCGGCTAACTGTGCTCTCTGAGGAGAGTTACCTTGATTAGTCATCCTTTGGGCCTTGTATCCTAGGAACTGACATATTTGTTCCATAACTTCTATCAAAATCAAGTGATAATAAACATTTTGTTTGATCAGGAGTTCATAGGTATTAACATTAAGGGAAAAATAAGTAATCAAGAGAATATCTGTAAGTAGTGGAGCCTTACAATGATGTGGCATATTAGGAAAATCAACACTGTGTTGAAGATATTAGTTTTACAGCTAGTCTGGTTGAAAGTTAAGGAGTTAGATCAAGTGTTTCACTAAAACTTAAGCTATGTCTGTTGACAGGATTGTTTCATACTCAAAAGTTATATTCTAATACTCAATTTAAAATTACACAATCACCACAATAACAAAGGTAAGTACTAGTAGATGATTCTTTTACAATTATTATCAAACAAAATCCGTTCACAAATATGAAAAAAGAGAATGAGAACCTGAGCTGAGCTACCACTAACACCCTCCATATCTAGCTTACTCAAAAAGGCTGCGCCCCTTTAGCTCTGCCTCCTCTCTAGGTCATGTCTACCCTCAGTGTAAAACCTGCCTCTTGAACTGAAATGCTCTTTTCAATTAGATAGCAGACCAGTAACAGAATCTCCATAACAAGTACTGCTATTATCAATGGTCTCTGCACCATTTTAATATAAAATAAATTTTTTTCCAATCACATATTCTACCTAAATTATAAGCATTAATTCATGAATACTTTTATTAAGTAAATGATGAAGTTATACTGACAATAAATTTTGTGCTTAAATATCAATCATGTAACCTTAGAGAAATTATTTAAACTTTTTTTCCATTGCTTAGTTTCTAAAATTCAGTGATATCATAAAGGTATTTATAAACAGGGAGCTACTGTTATGTGAATAGTAAACTCTGATGGATTTGAGAAATGAAACATAAAAGAAAATCTATGCAATGTAATGGCTGGTGAACTGGAAATTTATGTTTAGCTAACTTATCTTAGCATCAAACTCTTTTCTAAATATTTATACCAATAGACAATAACTATACCAATAAACAAAGGCCACTATCAGTCTTAGAGAATCATTCATTTTCAGTTAACAGTGGTGAATTTAGATAGTCAGGGCCGGACAAATTCTAAGGATAAGTGATAGAGAGTTCTCAGTGATGGATAAGTGATTGTCAACTCCCCTCAACAGATATGCTCTTAAATCCTCATAAGTCCTTTCGATGTAGACCTTCTTGGATCTAACAGGAACCAACTGACTAAGAAGAAGCAAAAAAAAAATCTCTGAGAATATTATATCAAAAACTCTACTAGCTATTGGAAGAACTTCTCACTCCATTTTTAGATGTTACCATTTCACATCAACATGGCCAAAAATACTCTCTGAGTTACAACAGCAATATTGATGAATAAGACTTAGTTGGGTAAATTATTCAATGATAATTTCCTTGTGATTTTTTCCATAACCGATATCTAAGTTTATATTGTAGTTGACACTCAAATAGCTGAACAAGCACAATCTTGCTTTCTTGATTTTTACGTATGTAATTTCATGGACTCCAAAGTTCCATTTAAATATTCTGGGTAAATTATAATGTTCTTTTGAAGATCTCATTTTTTAATTAAATTAATGGTATGGTTATTCTGGTTCTATATTGCACTTTAACCACTCTCAAGAATACTTCATTTCCAAGCCTTGGTTATAAACACATGTCACAACATTGTAAATGGCAGCCATGGACCAAAACATCCCTATTTTTATGTTAATATGACATTTAGAGGAAGATAGTCTCTCAGTTTATTATAGTACATGGAAAGTAATTTCTGACTTTTGTTCCTTATCATTATTCCCTCAGCTTTATCTTACATCTACATTTTTCTCTTTAGGTTTCTTTCAAGAATGACTCTTTGTCCTCTTAATACCAGTATATTATACTGTACAAAAGAAGGCAAAAGCACACCATTCCTTTTGTTATTTACTCAGTAGATCATAAAGCACCTTATAATTTAGGACACTGCATTGTAAACTATGTTTATGAAATATTTCCTCCAACAGACCACAGCAACAAAAACAAATTCAATTTTTGCCCACTTAAATTCTGACCTCATTCCATTCATGTTGATTCTTTATATTAAATCGATGAAACATTCAACCTATATAATGATTACTGAGCATGCAAAAGAATCATCAACATAGTTGTTACTATGTTCTCCTAGCTCTCTCACTGTCTCTGTCTTTCTCATGTTCTCTCGTTCTCTGTGTTATTTCTCTTTGCCTCCTTTCTTCCCCACTTAAGGTGCTGTTACGCTGATGTTTCTGATACCTCAGTGCTTTTATAATTTTGATCATTTTGTGAAATCCATTCATCATATGAAAATTATGACAGCATTCATTTAATATGGAATTCTACAATTTTAACATGAATGTGAGAACTGCTCATTATGTATCTGTTCTTTGATATAGACGATATACTTTACTTTCTATATCAATGTATTAGTGTCAAAAACAATTTCATTTTTAAGATATTGACATCTAGAAAGACTTCATTTTTTTTTACTTCTAAAAGAGACATTTTTATAGCTTAAAATAATATGGATGAACAGTGTTTTGGGTTCAGTAACATTTTATTTTAAAGTTTGTATGGCTCCAAGCTCTCACTATCTTTTGTAGTAAAATAACTGAATGTATCAATGTTTTAGCTAACATTAAATTCAGCTTCTTAAGAATTTTAAATAAGCATATATGTGACAGCATTACATATCTGAAATCAACAGAACAAAAACTGTGTTTATATCTAAAGCTATAAAAATTAAAATTCAAGTAAATAAGACCCCTCTTGTGTCTTCATAAGAAACAAAATAAATGTGTTGATTATAATAAAATTTAATCTCACTTTCTATATTTTTATTAAATCTTTAGGATCAAATGCTTCCCCAAGGGAAAATATCAGTTTAAATAAAATATTATGAATGTTTATAACCTGTCTGGAAGCTGAGCCATAATATCTACTGAATGGCTCCCTATACCCAAAAGTCTCTTGTTGTCTGGAAACTTATATCTGTAGTTATTTTGAAATCTATATCTTATGACAGTAATAATTACTACAACATCAATAATTGCCTTTTTACTAACTCTAGATTACATTCAACTATAATTACTTTGGTGCTTTTGCATTGGTGTGTAAAATTTTATTTCTTAATGACTAGCTCTAGAAAGAAAAATATTTACACGTAAGACTGGTAAATGATTCAACAGGTTCTTCAGAAAATGAAGTAGAGTATAAACCATGGGGAGTAAACTGTGAGGTCATGCTATATTTTATTTTATGATATTATCTGATTTAATAGTAAAATTATGCTGTAATTTAATCTTTTGGATTAGAATTATCATTAATTCTTATGTTTTACACTTAAGATATTAATTCTAATTACTTAGACTATTTTTTAACAAGTATATAAATTGATAGTCATATGCCCATAAAATACATTCTCTTTTATTTGTGTGGCAAGTATAAACAAAAGTTTATATTTTTTGTTTTGAAAGTCATGTTATCATATGAAATTATAAAGAAAAGATGTAATGAAATGTTTCTGTGTTAATGAACCATGTTTCTGGTACTGACAGGCAATTTCTCCTTATACATACTTTTAAGAGGTAAAGAAGCTTGTTAGAAACAAGCCAGAAGTCAACAAAAGAGGACCTGCATTCTACCGCCATGAGTTAAAAGATTACATTGCTTACCATAGAAGTTAATCCTCTAGCCTTAATTATTATTATGTTTATTATTTCATTCAGAAATCTAAGCTGTAATCAAATATCAGAATTAGTATGAAGACTCATAGGCAACATATGGATTGAGAGAAGTTTTGGTGACTTTTTACTTACAATAAAGAAAATGAGTCTCTAGTATGACTAGGCTTATATCTAGTTTTATTAGAATTTTCAGGTCAATGAACAGATAGTAATTCCACATCAGTGACCAAAGAGACCGAAATACCCACCCTCCTTTAAGAAGATGTCATCCTGAGAAGCTCATCTTCACGTAGCTGGGTGGCTTTATTTTATTTTTCTTTTGTTTTTCCAATATGTTGAGTTTTCATATACCTAGACAAATATTAAAATTGGAATTCTATGTATCTGGAAGGATTAGAACATTGTAAATGGCAAAGTCCACTTCTCAGGAGCTGCTTCAAGTAAAAGATCTAGCATGAAGGAATGCTAAAGAAAGCTAGTTCTTTGGAGATTGATACTCTCTTCATGGTGGCCCTTGGCTTACGGTTCAATGATGGCATTGACAAATTTTTATACCTGACTGGGTGGTCAAAATGCTTGAAGCTAAATTTCCTTCCTTTGTGCTTTCAAATATGTCAGCATTACCCTCACAAGCTGTCCTCTTTGGTATGTTTTGTTTGCTTGTTTCTGGTTTTGTTTGGTTTTGCTTGATTGTGGTGTTTGTTTTTAACAATTTGCCAAAAGCTAGAGTTATCAACTGAGAAAGTACCTCCATAATATTCACCTATAAACAAGCTTGTGGGGCACTGTCTTGATTGATGATTGATTTGGGAGGCCCCAGCCCATTGTGGGTGGTGTCACCCCTAAATAGGTTGTCCTGGGCTATAACAAATGCAAACTGAGCAAGCCAGGAACCAGCAAGCCAGTAAATAGCATTTGTCCATAGTTTTTGCTTCAGTTCTTCCCTTCAGGTTCCTGTCTTGAGTTCCTGCCCTGCCTTTCTTAGTGATGGAGTGTATCCTAAAAGTTGTAAGATTGAACTTTTAGGATACACTCCAACATCCCTTTCCTCTCAGCATCCCCAAAATTAATATTACAATAAATAAATTCATCTTATCAAATTTTCATACACATTAAAATATTTATTCACTTATACCTGTTTCTCTTTCCATTGAGGCCTACAGAGCTGTACTGTAACATTTTCAGTTACTAAATTACTGATTTCTTCCATGATAATGGGTTATAACTAATTTCCACAAGAGAGTCTTACTCTACCATATTAACAGAATGAAGTTATTGTGAGCTTTTATTTCTTTTGAGAATGTAACTGAAATGGAAAGAATCACATTATAAGAATGTGAGGTAGATCATCTCTTACGTTTCATAAAAAAATAGATTCAGAGAAAATAAAATATGCCCATTTTGCATGAATGGAGTTTCAGAAAATTTAAGCCACATGCAAGAATAATATTTCCATACGGTGGTCAGAAATAAAAAGCAAAGGTTTGTATTCTTCCCTGTTGTTTCTCACAGACATGTAGTCAAAAGTGCCTGCTTCTCTGCCCTGGAATCATAGGATAATTTGTTTTAAATTTCAACAATATTTTTAAATCAATCACTTTTGTGAATCTACTCAGCAATTATTTCTACTAGGGAAAATCTAATTTTCTTTGCACCTAGAATAGCCAAAACTGGTTCATATGTCTGGAACAAAAAAACCTCTCAGAACTCTCAGGATGTTGAATATGCAGTGAATTATATGAACCAGTAATTGAGAATTTTACAAAGTATCTTTTATTATTTAAAAATTAGGATCAGTTGTTAGAAGTTAAAATATTTTCTTATATTCCAAAATATTCCCAAGTCAGTAAGATCAAGGTTTGCTTTAAATCCTTATAGGATGCTTAGTAAAATCAGAAACTTAAGGAGCCAGAAAGTCCTTCATAAGAAGTCTATATGTAAAGGATTGTACATAGACATGATTAATCACACATATACATTCTTTCAAAACAAGTATATATGTAAAAGTATGTACATACACATGATTATTCACATATATACATATATGCACCTATATTATATATCATATATTATTATATATGTGCTATATATTTATATAAACAGCCACTGGGTTTGTGAATATGAATATAAGCAAAATGCAGATCATTTGAAGAATAGAAGGTAGAATTCAATTATTGCACATAAAGTCACTATGATTCTAATTTCAAAATGATATCTTTATATCTGCTTTTAATTTCAGCATTCAAATTATTCTATGCAAGCACAGGGTCAGTTGAATTTGTAGAAGTCTCAATAGAAATTTATGTATTTAGTTAAATGAGAATATAGGGTGAGTGCACATTTATGTGATTGTATGTATCAAACTTTTATATATTCTTGGTGGCTTCATACATACATACTTGCAGAGACCAGAGAGTTGTGGCATTTTTGAATTTGTCTTATGAAACAATGTTGATTTAAATTATTATTTCTCAAAGATGTTCAAAGACTTCTTAAAAGATACTTGCTTTCTGATTCTAAACAGTTACATCTTTTGGCTATTGGCCTCAGTGAGAAAATATCAGATACCACATATATATTAGTTACAATATAACAATAATAATAATAATCATATTATTATGTATTATTAATAAATTTATGAATAATATTAATAAACAATGGTTTTATTTTTATTATCATTTCTATTATTCAGGCAAATTTAGTAAATATTTCATTTAGTCCCTCTTTTTCTATGTTCCTTTTCAGTTCGAATTACATCACCTCTAGAGAAAAGTTGAAAAGCCTGTTCTCAAAGAAAGGTCCATACTTCAGTCAGAGGCCCTCCCTGCAGCCCTCCATGACAGCTCCATGACCTGAGTTAGTGCTCTGCAGAATGAGAAGACTTCAAATAACCAGGGAAAGGTTGTGGTACAAAAAGGGTTTACAGATGTAAAGGGTAAAACAGCATGAGGAACTGCAGAGGTGAAGTTCACACTGGTTGTCAGCTATGGAAGCAGAAAAGCATTTAATTTGTCAAGGACAGAAAGCAAACCCACGACAGTGCAGAGACACTACCAGCTGGCTAAGAGAGTAGGAGGGAAGCACTGAACTATCAGCCAGAAAATCAACGGAGAACGCTTTCACACAGCTCATGTTCCCATTCAGAGCGAAGAAAAGACAGAGCGTGGTGTGATTGGCAAGCTTGCCAGTTGTCTTGCATTAAGGAGAGTACAATGAGATTGTGGAGTTAGGACTCCTCTTTTTTTATTTTTTCCCTGCTTCCTTCTTATTAAATTGAAATTTTGAGATTCACATACTTTGAAGGCAACTATAATGACTGAGGAAGTCAAACTAAAGACAGAGCTGATTAGCAAGCATAATGAACAAAGGAGAATGTCAAAGAAAGTTAAAGAATACTGTTTTCAAAAATAAATCACCTGTCAAAATTTGATTGCAAAGAAGATCAAATACGAGTTGTATGAAGTGAAAACTCAAAATGAGGAGGAAAAATGTACAAAGTAGGCAATCTCAATAAAATGAGAACTTTAGTTAGTTTTAAAAAATTGTGGATAATATGGTATAGTAATGAAATATGATACTGTATAGGGAAAAGAAAAGTAAAATAAATTATGTGGAGTGTCTTTTAAAGTAAATTCCTACTGCGCTGCCTTGAGAAGATAATAATGAAATTATGATGAGTATTTGGTATTGAATTTTGATAGTGCTGACCAGTTAATTATTTTTGAATGTGTCTTATGGGTTATCCATGGCTATAATCGCCAGAGGATAATAACTTTAGGATATGTATAGTGTGCTGCTGAATGGCCTAAGTAGAAGATTTTCAACTAGCAAACAAAATTAAGGTAATAAATTTGGGCTTAATAATTTGTTTTAGCTCATGTTGACAACACTGAGCAAAAATCCTGCCTCAAGAGGGCATTATAATTTTAAAAAACAAAAATGGGCAATGAATGGCATAAATTATGTCACCATGTGCACATTAAATCCTGGCAGGATAATAGTGCATACTTAACAAGCTGTGTTTGCCCTGATATGGATGTCTGTGGTTTCTGCAAGTGTAGGAATTTAAGATTACAGATTTGGAGTCTTCACTTCCCCTTAAAAAAATCTGAGCCTATGTAATTTTCCTGAACCATTCACTCTAGTAAACTTTAATTAAAGTTAACCTAAAGTAAAGAATATCTGGAAAGCTGCTTGTTGTTGTTGTGGCTGTTACTTGTTTGTTTATTGTACAATACTGGCCACTTGAGAATAAAGTAAGAATATCACAATGTAAAATACTAAATAGGGTTTAAAAAAAAAAACAACTTCTGGTCCTGTCTTGTTATTGTTCATTTGAAACATTTAGAAAACAACTTTTATTTAGAATTGAGGAGTTTTGCCCTTGTGATCACTACAAATGAGCTTCAAAAGCCTCCTTGTTGAACAACGATTGCTTTGCCACTGAATTCTAGAGGCATGAATCCTAGAGGCTGTTATTTTGCTATCTTCTCTGCTCTTTGAAACACTAGAGAAAAACATATCTTGAGAGTAAATCACAAGTCATCCAGTGAGGCCTTATACAGCAATGTAACTGGCCTGTCAGAAACGGATATTTTCTAAAGACACATTTGGTTCTCCAACTACTAATAAAATGCATCCCAGAAGTTGGAATTTCACCCCAAGAACCTCATGATGGGAGAAGAAAATTCCAGAAGAGCCTTAGCAGGACCTTTTCTCCCAAAGAGAGATTTACTTCTTAAAGCGACAAAGATGGGTCAACCTTGGACAAGACAACATCTTGACTGGATCTGCTTAGATGTTGGCATCCGTGGCCCTTTTTCTTTTTTCCATATTTTAACCTCACCTTAGGAAGTTTACAATATACTGGAAAAGTTATTGTGTCTCACCGTCCCACTTCACAGTGTGGTCACAATGAATACATTTCCTTTTCCTGCTTTTTATTCTTCATTTGTCTGTTTTAATTTGCTTACTGACCACATGTGGCAGAACCTGTTTTGTTAGGTACATAGACTAGACCCTCAAGTTCATTATTAGCAACACTGACAGGATTGTTTCTAACAAGACAGGGCAATCCTCAAGATAATGAAACCTTTCAATAGGAAAAAGGAAGACACTGGAGAGTAACACACTCCTGATCAAGAGAAAAATGTCTGGCCTGGGTGGACACTTGACATTCCAGTTGGGATAGATCTTTTACTTGGATCAGAAACCACCCCTAGAAAGGCAAGCCCACTTTAGGTTAAGCTAAAGAGATAGGCAGAATAATTAGCTCTTCAATGAAGTATTGTGCACTCCACCTCCCCAGTACAAGTAGCTCATAGGTCTGCCCATTTTTTGAAAGGGTTCAGAATTATTTAGAAACAAACAAACAAACAAAAAATCCCCAAAACAACAATGAAAAATGCCCCTAAAACATAACTTTATTCTTTCTTTTTTTTCTCCCTTAGCTTTATATCCTTAACATTTTGAAGTTTTCCTCCCAAAATTTGGGCCTCCTTACTTTTTCTCTAAATCCTACTTGCCTTTCATAAGGCCTGTCAGCCATCTCCCTGACCTCTAGGCCAGCTTAAATAATACGGGGTTTTTTTTCCTTCCCTTTTCCATCATTTTCCCCCAAGAAAGCTACTGAGTCTGAAAGCTTGCCTGCCCAGAAACTTTTATCTTAAACTTCAGTAAAATTGTCCAGTAAAATTGTCTGGAAATCTTTTTTTTTTTTGGTTTTTCGAGACAGGGTTTCTCTGTGTAGCTTTGCGCCTCTTCTGGAGCTCACTTGGTAGCCCAGGCTGGCCTCGAACTCATGGAGATCCGCCTGGCTCTGCCTCCCAAGTGCTGGGATTAAAGGCATGCGCCACCAACGCCCGGCTGTCCGGAATTCTTAAAATCTTTTCTTAATGAGTCGGAGTCCAAAGTAGGTGCCACATTTATCCCTGTGTGATTATGCTGATTTTGCCATGATAGAAATTATCCAGACAGACGAGTGATTCTAAATATGAAATGACCTTAAGAAGGTCAACAAACTTGGCTTCGCATGTTTTTCACATTTGGTTTTCCTCAGTCCATTTTAACTGTGATGAGGGCACATAAGGTTTGATCTCATCCTTAAGCTCATTCTCTCCCATTGTAATGACCATATTCAGGAAGCCTGTGATTGCTTCCAGAAAAGCTAATGAACATAATTTCATTACAATGCAAACAATGAACTTTATCAGCAACCTGGTTATAGATTGTCTCCTCTGCAGTAATAAGATGGACATGAACTTTTACAAAGGCTGTGATTTCCACACTCTTAGAAACTCCTCACATAATTTATCTTCTTTTCTTATCAAATATTACAATCTTTTTCTGTTTTTTATTAAATAATATGCTTTGCACACAGTTGATCATTATGACAAGCTGCTCATATTTCCTTTTGTATAAAGATGCATAAACAGATGTGTCCTAAAGATTTTTCCCAAGTGTCCGTTTTCCCATTACCATTCAGAACCATTCAAGAAAAGAGTTAGTTTCATGCAGTGACAGCCAAATTTGGGCATGAGACAAAATTTTACACTGACCTTTAGTATATATTACTTCTCCTCATACCGTGATAGACTTGGAAGCAGAAAGTGAGCAGGACTAACTGCTGAATATACCCTTTGAAGCTTGCCCATAGTGACCTGCTTCTGCCAAGTAGTCCCTACATAGTAAAGGTTAATCGCACTAGATATTACACAACAAACCAGGAAACAATTCTTCAAATCTTGGTCTTGTGTGGGACATATATGACTTACACTATGCTATTGTATATTGCTCCAATGTGTCTCCTGGTCTTCTCATACCTCAATGTTTAATCCAAATTTAAAAGTACATATAGTCAATATTTTTTGTAGTATTCAAAGGCTAAATTTCAAAAACTCTTAGATGTGAAAATAAAGAAGAAAGTTATGTACTTTTACATTTTCAATATACAATGACATAGAGTAAACATCCCCATTCCAAAAGAGAGAAATGGTGGCATAATAAAGGAAGAAATGGGCAAACTAAGTCCTAGACCAGCAGGCCAAACAGGAAGTACCATAGTTTTATGCCTTGTATCAGAGTCATGTTACAGCACCACTAAGGTCCAATGGACTTGGGCAACCATGTAGTGGGTAGCCGTTCCAGCTTTGACCTTGAAGTACCACCCCATTGAGGCTTCGATAACTGTCACCCCTACAAGGCAGAGCCTAAACAGGACCCCTGAAGACCTGAGATCCAGATGGGCCAGCTCTCTTTGTTCCTCCATCCTGGATGCTGGAGGTAGACTGAGCAGAGTTCTCCAAAGAACACCGCTGGACTGTGCTTCACCTTTTCCAGATAAATATTGGATTTAGGTTCTTTAGGATAGGACACCTTTTGGAATGATCTTTGTAACATGCCATTTACCTATGCTCCAGACTTCTCTGGATTTTAGAATGTGTCTCTTGTTTGATATTGTTCGCATTAGTTGTAGTTCCATCTTATCTAGGTCATTATCCTTTATTACTCCTGGACAATATTTGATAATCATTCCTATTGTAGATAGTCTTGTATTGTTTAGAACCTTCTTATTTAGACAAAAAGGGGAGATGTAGTGGGTAGCCATTCCAGCTTTGACCTGGAAGTACCACCCCTATTGAGGCTTCGGTAACTGTCATACCTACAAGTCAGAGCCAAAACAGCACCCCTGAAGACCCGAGATCTGGATAGGCCAGCTCTCTTGGTTCCTGGATCCTGGACGCTGGAGGTAGAGCAAGCAGAGTTCTCCAGAGAACACTGCTGGACTGTGCTTTACCTTTCCCAGACCCTGTTACCTATCCCTTCACTTATAAGTTATCCCACAAAATAAACCTCTCTTTTAACTATGTGGAGTTGCCTTAATAATTCTACCAATACAACCCTGTCTCAATGGTCCTGCTACCACAACACAAATGGGTTTTACTCATGCTAGCTCTATTTAGTACAACTCTATTAAGCAGATGTATCAGATATTTCGTTTCACTGGCATCTTTATCATACTAGGGTCTCCAATTTTGCTCAAAGCTTCAACCTTGAGGCTTTATGTACAGCTTTCTCAGTAGTATAGGCAACGTGACCAGGGTACATATTGCCTGGCCACTGGAGCTCTTCTCACAGTTCTCAATGCAACTAACTCATAGCTGTGTCTCTTCCCTTCTGTGTGCCTGCAAACCAGCATCATATAACTGCTGTTTGTTGTTATTTAAAATCATTTTTGAGTAAATTCATGTTCTCAGGTATTTATAAATTATACTCTAAAAGTCAACTTGTTCATAACTTTAAAGTTCAATGACAAATTATTTGAAAATCTATAGCACCAGTCAAAAAAGCAATTATATGGATATTTATGCTCAAATTTTGATATACATAGATGAAAGTGTTATTTCTTTCTGCTATCACAAAGCTAAGGTTGTTATAAATAACATTTTCAACAAGAAAATCTAAGAGCCAATTGCATATTTGAATTTACTTGCAGTATATTATTAATTTTACCACTAAGATGATTAAATATAGCCAATTCATTGAAAACATGTGACTTTTTGATGAATTAGGTGGTTGTTTTTTTTATTTTTTTATTTTATTTTATTTTAGATTTGAAAATATTTATAAATTTTCTTCTTTTCCAGTCCTTCCTCTAAACCTTTCCATATGCCTCTCTCTGCTTTCTTCCAAATGCATGGATTCTTTTCAGTAAATGTTATTGCATGTGTGCATGTATTTGAATGTATGTTTTCAGGGCTATTTAACACTGAACAAATTGGCTCTTGTCTGGGGAAGACCACCTCTCCTGCTCCCACATTTCCTTAGTTACCTTTAGTTCTTTGTGTAATTGAGGTCTTGTGTGCTTTCCTCATTCCAATTTTCTTTTTAAAACATCTGTAAATTGCCCAAAATTTTAATACAGAAGCTAATTCTTTGTTGTTTCCTGCTTTTAGAATCTCATCCACGTGATTTCACAACTTACTTCATTTCAGAGACAGATAGCAATATCTAGCTACGTAGTCTGAAATTTGGTCAAATGGTAAGACTTAACCACAACAGAAAACAGAAAAAAAGCTTTCTGATATTGCCATTGCTGAAATAAAAAGCAATGTTTCCATCTTTCAAATACGCAATTGAGAAAATGAACAAATTACTTAGCAGAAAAAACTTATTCTCTTTTTCAGGTCTAGAAGTTTCAAGTCCAAGCTAATTTTACTTGATTATTCTATAAAATAGTTCATACATTTTAAAAATCTAAAATCTTTTCTGCCCTCATTACTGTTCCTGTATTTGATTCTCTTGTTCTTTACTCCCAGACTGTCTTTACTAAATGTTGTGACTGCTCATGTGCTCAAAATTAAATGTTTTTCTCTGTGTCTATGTGTGACAAGGGTCAATGTATGTGGTCATTTGCAAAACAACAACAACAAAAAAAACAAACCCTGAAATGAAACCAGGACAATGTTTTGTGTTTTAGTGATAAAATTTTGAATCATTCATACATGAATCCCACCTGTTGATAAAAGTGTTAATTGAAACTCTATTGGGAACATTTTTGTATGCCTATAAACAAGGTTTATTTGGTTTGATTTCAGCTATCTACAGCACAATGATTTGTAAAATAGCCCAAAGACAACTATGTTATCAGATGACCTACATTGCTAAGTGCTGTCAACACTTGCCCTTTCTATGGCAGTTAGTAATGCCCCATATTCTGTTTTATTCATTTCAATCTTCACTATGCTATTTTCACTTATATACAAATAATTTTAAATAAAGAATATTCTTTATTAAAAATAGAGGATATATATGTATATATGATGCATTATATATATATATATACACACTAAGATTCAGTGTATATATACACACACACACATATATATGTATATATAATCATAGGTTGTACATGTCTCTGTAGCAGAATACTATAAGTTATGAAACCCGTAAAAGTGGAACAGCTGAGAAGTTTACTATCCATTCTCTAAGCATTCTGCATGTGTGGAAGGTCCATATTCCTCGAAATTTAAAATAATGCTTCCACAGTATGCACTGCTTAGGTGGAAGAGACAACATGAGTACTTCTCTTTTAATGATATTAATATCAATTATGAGGATTCTCAATTGTCTTGGTGTCAGAACTAATTAAATTCTTTTGGTCAGAGCAAACGAGAATAAACCAGAAGACAAAACAAACATAAAAATGTAGGAAGAACAATTTTTTTTTTTTTTTTGGTTTTTCGAGACAGGGTTTCTCTGTGTAGCTTTGCGCCTTTCCTGGAGCTCACTTGGTAGCCCAGGCTGGCCTCGAACTCACAGAGATCCGCCTGGCTCTGCCTCCCGAGTGCTGGGATTAAAGGCGTGCGCCACCAACGCCCGGCCCCAGGAAGAACAGTTATTAAAAGAAGCAGGGGTTCAGTTGAATAGGAAGGGGATAGGAGAAGGTGATGGAATGTAGAAATGATAAAATGTACATTTTAAACATACACTAAATTGTTAAAGAATAAAATAAACCAATGAATTTCTAAGATGACAATGTATAACATGAGTATACTGCCAACAACACCCCAAACAACTTGTGTAAGACAGCTTGCTTCACCAGTACCTAGGATCTGATGACAATTTTTGTTGTATGGAATTATCAATTAATATAAATTCTAAAAGGAGTTACCCATATGCTGGATGCCTCTGTATCATCAGCACTTGCATGTTTTCTAAGCAATGGCACCAGAAGCCTATACACAGAATATGTCCTTTGATGTGGTCTAGTAAGAGACATGTTAGTTCCCTATTCTTAGATCTAACATGGGCCTTTCTTAAGGAAGAAAGCAACCAGGTTCTTGCAGATTATTGGCCCTTTAGGAAAGAGTAAAAGAGCATCTCAACATTAGTGAAAGATACTGATAAGTTAATACTGATAAGTTTCAAGGGTGAAGGTTCTGATGAGAGCTAATAACAAAAATAATGCAACTGAAAAGGAAACAAGTATTTCTATAGCATGCAAAATAAGATAATAGCAATTACCCCAAATTAGACAAGCTGTCATTAAGGACAATAATTAGCAGACTACATCCAAACAGCTTGTTGAATGCTACAACTTATTTGTAAAAGTCAACATACCATGTTATAGACCAAACTTTTTTTTGACATGTAAAGAATAATTCTCACACATAATGTGTATTTCTGTGCATAATATACATACTAACTGTGTATAGTGCCAAGAATGTGCCAAACAATCAACACAAACTTAGAAAGAATACATTAAGAAAGCCAAGATCCCTGATAACATGATTCAGTAAGATAAGCTTTGCCTCGATATCTATCTTTTCATGAAAACCTTAAAAAAATTATAGGTACACCCAGTGTAAACAAACCCTCTGAGAAAGATGCTCCCTTACATTTTTGAAGTTGAGTGAAGTAAATAATGACAATATAGTGCTCATCATCTCAAAATCAAAGGACAGATCACCAAAGCTATAGAATATAAAACTGGCAAATTTCTGAGATGTATTTTTAAAACAGAAGCATTAATTTTGGTTGTTGCTTCACTTTTATAGTTGCGCTCAAGGGAAGGAGCCCTTTTCTAATACAGTCAGGACAATTGACACAGCAATATCAGAGTGTCAAATCTAAGCACCAGCTAAGTTTTTTACATACTTGGGATGAGGGGCAAAGAGTAAATTATGTTGTCTATGCATATAGGAGAGAGAGAGAGAGAAAGACAGAGAGTGACAGAAATATAGAGAGAAAAGGAGAGGAAGAGAGAAACAGAGATAGAGATGTAGTTGGAAGTTTCTCCTGGCCTTGTGGTCAGGATGAATCTCTCCCGCCCCGTCCTGCAGCAGCTCAGACCCAATAAACATACAGATGCTTAATATTAATTACAAACTGTAAGTAATGGCCATTAGCTCAGGCTTATTACTGACTAGCTCTTACACTTAAATTAATCCATAATTCTTATCTATGTTTAGCAACATGTCTTGGTACCTTTTCTCAGTTCTGCCTTGTCATCTTGCTTTCTCTGTGTCTAGCTAGTGACTCCTGACTCAGCCTTCCTCTTCCTAGAATTCTCCTTGTGTACTTATCCCACCTGTACTTCCTGTCTGGCTACTGGCCAATCGGCATTTTATTTATCAACCAATCAGAGCAACACACATTCATAGCATACAGAATGGCATTCCATAGCACTTCCCCTTTTCTGTCTAAACAAAAGGAAGGTTTTAAGTTTAACATAGTAAAATTACATATAATAGAACAGTTATCAAACAAGAATTACAGTTACAATATCTAGTCTATTTGTATTTGGCAAAATTAAAGAAGATATCCTATTTATCCTATATTTGTGAGTCTGAAGTTTCATATCTAATTTATCTTTTATCGTAACCAAGGAAAATTATAACTATCTAGTCTTCAACTATATCAAAGTCCTCAGAAGGATATAATACTAGCCAAGTAAACAGGAAGCACATTGTAAGCAACTTCCAAAATTCTAGAAAAGACAGAGACAGGTGTCTGCCTGAATAGTCACCCAAAGTTCTTCTGTAAATTTGGGGCATCCATTCTTCAGCCTATAGGCCTAGTCTCTCAGTTGTTTTTTCCTGTGTCCTGTAGAATATCTCGCAGTTTCTTCTGTGAAGCAGGAACCTGAAGGACCATCTTGCCTTGCAAAGTTCAGTGGTTACCTTCCTATGGGTCCTGCATGACCATTTTATACAACATACTGTCAAGCAGTCGAAGCAAGGGCACTTTTTTGCCCAGTGGCTAACTTTTGCCACAAAGTAAGCAAACACCATAGTGAGTTTCTTCAATGCCCATTATCTAATCTGAAGTAGATTGGTGCTGCCAGGAGCAGACATGTCTCAATACCTAGAAAGTCAAAGTTCTTAAAACATTTCAAATGCCATATTCTGTAGGTCTTTGAAGTGTTTGAAGATTACCTACCTAACTGAAATATATTTATGTATATCTAGAAAACAACTAATATGACTACAAGTTTGATTATCATAGATGATTAACTATTAATCTGTATTTCTTAATGATATATTACAATTTTAAATGAGCTTTACAAACATACCTTAAACAAGAGTATATATATATATATATATACATATATATATATACATATATATATAGTATAACAATATCTGACAGACTCATTTGTGAAGCAGGATGTATGCAAGGCCTATTCGGTGTGAGTATTCCATGTACCAAATAAACTTGAATTCTGCCAGAATCATGTCATGATTCAGAATTTTAAATTCTGGAAATTGCTGGTGTTTTTGGAATTTGGCTTCCCATTCTTCTTGGCTTGTGGGTGGCTTCATCTCCTTTATTAAATGCCAGTTTACCCTTGAGAGGTTAGACTCCATCAGCTTAGTTACTCTTTCAAGAATAACTGTTTCAGCTACTGTTCCACTGCACACCAGTAGCCATCGTCCCACTGCTTGTTCATCTGCCTTTGAAGGAAGGGGCACTGTACCTTTTCCAGACTGCAAAGCCACTTCAGTGATGGTGCCATATTGTCCTGGCCTCAGAGGACACCTGTTGCCAAAGCTGCAACCACACTTGTCTTGGTAAGGATCAGCAATATCCTCCCACCCCACCCCACCCCCCCTTTTTTTTTTGTCCTGCATACTGTCAGCAGTCTATGCAAGGGCACTTTCTTGCCCAGTGGCTAACTTTTGCCACAGTGAAAGTTAACTCCTTATGCAGTTTCTTTAATGCTCGTATCTTTTCTGAAGTAGAATGGTGCTGCCAGAAGCAGACATGTCTCACAGTCATAAAAAAAAAATAGAAAAAAACCCCTGTTATTAAAACATCTTACATGCTATATTCTGTAGATCTCTGAAGGGTTTGAAGATGACCTGTCTATCTAAACTACATCTCTGCTTGACCTTGAAAACATACCTAATATGACTACAAATTCAATTGTAATGACTAACTACTAACTTTCATTTCCTTATATCCTAATAGTTGGTAATAATAAATTTCAAGGATGAGCAAATTTCATTACATTGCTAAATGAATTTTATACGTACAATATCCTGAACAAGATTAGAAATATACATACAGTATTTTCTAACAAAATCAATCTCAAATTGGCATCAATATATATAATTTGTATACAATGTACAAAAATCCAAGCCAATGTAAAATATTTAAAACTAGTAGTTGCTTTCTAAAAGTAGATTCAATAATCTACTTTTTTTATCTTATCATATCTATATAAATCATCTCAAATTTGTAACAATATACACAATTCGTATATTCCACAGCGTAGAGAGACTGAGACAAAGAGAGACCCAGAGAAAGAAAGACAGAGAACACGTGGATAACCCACAGATGATGAATGGGGAAAGAATTTTACCATTTTGAAGCTACAAACAATGTGCTTTCACTTTGATATTTTTTGAAAGTAAAACATCTTTCTCTGATCTAAATGAAACCTGGATGTCAGTATCTTTTATAAGCCAGTTTGTCTTCAACCTTTTTCTCATTGTTACATTTCAGGGCAAGGGCGAGTTAGGGAGTTAGTGCTGTGGCTCTCTTGAAGCCTCAGCCTGTGAACGAGGGACCTGCTTCATGTTCTTACCACTGACCTAAGTGGAGAGATAATACAAGCTTAGTATTCTTTCAGAGTAGAGCAATTATCTGCATAAATGGCCACATGTCTGATCTCTTATGGTATTAAGAACTTAAAATCCTCTCTTTAGAAGTCAAACATGACCCAGCACAGAGTCACGTGACCTTTCCATGTCATAAGTCACTAAGATATCTTCAGGGCCATTGAGAAATAATAGGAATTTTACATCCCCACAGTCATAAAGTAGATAATTTGTCAAATGTTTGCCGTGGTTTTATTTTGTTCATTCAAATGTAATCTGTGGAAACCCGAGTACCCCTTGTACCTTAACAGTATTTTTCACAGTTCTCATGAATAACAGCATATGACACAAAGCCTAGTTATTTGTAGTAATTCTAGTTAACATTGCATGCTCTTCTTTCTGTTTTGGTCACTCCAAAGATAATCTTGGCTGCTAATGTTAGTTGCAATGCTATGTCAAGGCACTTACCTCTGTTTCACAGGGAAAATTGAAAGGAGGAAAGAATGGTGGGTAATTGAGATGTGGCTGTCTGCCTTTTTCAGAATTGTAGATGAAGAAAAAATTCCAATATACACAGTCTTAAAACTACAGGAAGAAGACTACATACAACTTCTTAATGTGACTAAATGAAGTTTTTTTAAATTAGAATGGACAAAATGCATAATATGATTAATTTTGCAGAACATACCAGATAAAGTTATGTGAGACCATTATGGATCAGGAGAAAAACAATAGTATTGTATCAACAAGAGTTGACAGAAACTAAAGAGTTACAGGAAAAAAGAAATCTATTATGATACAACTATAGTTCCCATACAATGTGAGTGCTAGGGCTTTAACAGACTTTAATTTGCCCATGAGTTGGTTTGCTCTTCTTTTAAACATTATGTATTAGGATGCTCAGTCATATTTCAACTTGAACCTCATTGCATTATCAAGTGTGTTTCACTCTCCCCAAAGTGATCTTGTGGTGATATTTTATTTGTGCTTTAATAAATAAAGCTTTACTGGAGATCAGAGGAAATAGCAAGCCATTTTAAGTAAACAAAGAAATTGGGCAAAGATAGCACACGCCCTTAATCCCATCACTTGGCAGGCAGGATCTCTGTGTGTTCAAGGCCACACTGGAAATGGAGCCAGGTGTAGTGGCACACACCTTAAATTCCAAAACTAGTTAACCATGGAGATCTGGAGGTCTGTACAGACAGACAGGAAGTGACAGAGCTGGGTAGGAAGAGGAAGTGATGTAGCTGAACAGAGAGAGCAAATCAGATAGCAGAACAACAAGGCATATAGACGTGGATAGACAGGAAGTAATTCGCATTTGGAAGCTGCCAAGTTGGTGAGGTAAGGTTAGCTGTGGCTTTCCCTATTTCCCTGATCTCCCTCAGGCTTTCCCTCCTATATCTGGCTCCAAATTCTTTATTTAATAAAACCGTTTAGAAATTCATCTACATGATCCAGGAAAACCTAACCTCTTTTTTTGTATTTTTTAATTTATTTTATAATTTAATTTAATTTTACATATCAGCCACGGATTCCCCTGTCCTCCCTCCTTCACCCCACCCTCACCCCACCCCACAGTTTGGGAGGCCCCCAGGCAATGGGACTGGGACCTATCCTTAGTGCATGAGCAGGCTGTTTGGCCCTGGGGCCTATGCAGGGACACTTTGCTCAGCCTGGGCGAAGGGAGGAGGGGACTGGACCTGCCTTGATTGAATGAATCTACCAGGCTGAGCTGAATCCCCAGGGGAGTCCTTGCCCTGGAGGAGATGGGAATGGGGGGTGGGCTGGAGGAAAACCTAACCTCTTATCTTTCTTTCTTGGACAGAGCCCCAATCCAGTCTCCATAGCTTGTGCTGCTCTTGCTTGGCTTTCAAGCTTTGCCACTTTAACTCTGAGAAACTCTTAGTTGTTATAGCTAGAAAGCACTTGTATTCAGCTGTCTTCATCCAGAACAACTGTTGAATATTAAAGTGCCAAAAAGTCAGAAGATGCCTCTCAAAAGAAATTCCTGATTTATAGTGTTTATTCTCATTTTACTGCGGATAATTTAAGGGTGAAAGGATTGCATTGCCTTCTAAAAATCTCTAGAATTCCAAAATATGAACTATAATTGGATGACATAACTGTCTGTATGATACAACCAAATGGGTCATTGCATAATAAGTCTACCCTCCCCCCATTCCTAAAAATCCATGCAGGCCTGTCACTCGGTTTGAAGGTACAAAGGCAATATAACTCATTGCCTACTCTCTCAGCACTGTCAGCAAAGCCTAATGCCTACAAATAGCCCTGTGAGGAGGTGTTGACAAAATGAAAATTATTTATTGGCTTCAAGTGTATATTGTGAATGCCTTAGAGGGTAGTGTTGTTGTACATAATGAAAGATAAGTTTTGTGGACAGAACACATTTTACTTTTAAGCTTCCAGACCCAAAGAACATAAATCCCCATGTGTAATATGGAAGGCAAATCTTTTAAATCTATTTTGGCATTGATTTTTCACTATACTGCTCATTGCTGTTCTTAAAGGGAAATCATTTTCTCACAGAGCACATACATAATCACTCTTGAAATGTCACATTTAAAAAAGCAGTTACAATTACTTGAAGCATTTAAAATGTACCAGATACTTCCAAGATGAAGGCTGAAATATAAACATTTCACCACAAAATCCTTTCTTTTTTGTGCACCCATTAGCATGATAATAAAATATTTTAATGTAAATTGGTTCTAGAATTTTGGCTCATTCACTAGTGGAGTGATTATGTAAAGTCTTCCTCATTTTATGAATTGTGTGTGAAATTAGTACTCTGTGTACATAAAATGGTAGAGTTAAAAAATTTACACATGCAAGATCTTTAGAAACATACCTGGTATATATCAGATGATAGAAATATGAATATTTTTATTATTCTGATATAAGCAGCAAGAGTGAGAAGGTATATGCACACATAAATTTTATGCAAATAAACTATAAAAGAACTATCAGACATTTAGGGTCAAATTTATATAAACAGCATCAAAATCTGTTCTTCTATGTACTTCTCAACATATGAAAAATAATGAAGGAATAATATTCAGAACCTGGTGGGTGTTAGTTATTTGGGAGAAGAAAGTTATATTATTCAATATGCTCTAAAAAAGAAGTCATAATAAGGAAAAAACAGTCATTATAATGTGTTTCAGTAAGGGCATGTTTTGTTTAAGTTGAATAAAAGCTATTTAAAACTTTAAAGTGTGAAATTACCCTTGGCTTTTGAAGTGGTAGTTTAATGTAAATGTAAGAATTAAAAGGTGACTAGCCATGTATTACTTTTTCACATTTGTCAGCTTAATCCAGGCGGGTAGTTTAGAAATTCTGTCACAGATGTCTGAAATTGTTAAAATTAGCATGTTTTATCTGCAGAATGCAGAATGTTCATTTACATAAAATTGGTTCATTTCTAATACAATGTAGCTATAAAATATGCTTTTACAAAATACATTTAAGGTAGTTGAAACAGTTTATTGGGGAAATTGTTTGTGAGAAAACATAGTACCTTTTCTGATGAATTCCCATGATTTCTCCACTGCCAGAGTGTCCACCATCTTAGTTGTGTAAATCCATTGAACCCTGTTTTGAAGGAAAATGTCATCATTATTATAATAATTTTTTGAAATATGAAAGCTTATTAGCAATTAAGTATTTATATTAAGTTGATTTTACATACTCTTAGATTGTAGATCATTCATCTCCAACACTACAATAGGCTCTAAATATTTAACATTGCATGTCATTTTGAGGAGTTGTGCATTTAAGTCTTCTAATAAGTCAGCCACTTTAAAAAACCAAGCCTCCTATTTGTACATTTTTTTTATAGAAACAACCAAGTTAAAAACTAGCACTTAAAAGGTAATAAACTTATTGATAGACGGGGGAAAGAAAATAAGGGAAAGAAAATAGGCATTGATCAAAGAAAGGGAGGTAATCTCAATCTAAAAAATGGAAAACTGGAAATATATTTTTAGCAATGTACAATTGCAGAAATAAAATCTGCAAAAATATTCATAAATGCTATGTTTCCTTTTTAATATTGAAAATCAAAATCTACAATCAGACAAATAGGTAAAATTTTTATTTTATACAGAACTTGAATCTAGCCTCTTGGGTAAAGGCTAACAACTGGATTGTCATTTTTACCTGCTGGGAGCGGGGAAAAATCAGTTTGCCCCAATAGAGTGACACTGGGTCTGTCTACCACTCCAGGGCAGGCCTCATATTCGTGAGTAGTTAACCAGACATGTAATCGACTCCACAGACTTTTATTTTCAATTTTTATGCTTTTGAGATGTGGTTTAATTTTACTCTACTGATTTTTGGGGTTTTGTTGTAGTATTAAGCTTTTGTTTTATGAGAAAGAATTAAACTTGTGTGGGTAGAGATGGGACGAGGATCTGGAATGACTTGAGGGAGAAGAATATGATCAGGATACATTTAAATTTGAAAGTTGTTTTAGATAATAAAACGTAATAAAAAAGAAAATCAACACTGATTCTCATAAAAAATAATGAGTAAGATTTAAACAAAAGCTGTAGTGATATTTCACAGCAGATCCACTGCTATAATGCATTTTCTTCCGTGGTTATATTTGACATAGCACCGGTTGCTACTCACACTGCTTCTCAGGTGGTGTGCAGAGGAGTGGAGTTAACAGTTTTGCCAGAGCAGTGACATCTGAATCACATCTTAAAATATATGAATGCTTAGATCAGAAAGGATAGGGATCTGGATGGGAGGGAAAGTAGGGAGGAACTGGGAGGAGAGCAGGATGGGAAATCATAATCAGAATATATTGCCTGAATGAAACCTATTTTCAGTAAAAGAAAAAAAAAACAACCCATTAAAAAATGGCCTGGGAAACATTTAAAACAAAAGTATGAATGTCCAGGCAATACTACCGACGCAGAAGCTCAAGGACAGTGATGTAGTGATGTGTAAGCACGTAAGAAACACATTGTCCTGAGTCCAACTACCTGAGCTTGATAATAGCAGACAGGATTTGTGGGGTCCCCTTTCCCTCTCTGCCTGTTGGTCACCAGGTCAAGAAGGAAAAGAGGCAGAAGGCATGACAGAAAGCTTTGTATGTGACCCATGGGTACAAATGAAGACAGTCCTCCAGGAGACAGATTTCAGTGAATCAGTTCAATTTTATTCTAGAGTATAAGGAATGTATAGGATTGAGGACCTGGAGATAAACCCTAATTTGGAATAACAGGCATGCTTCTATCACAAGGCTTAGTATGTGGCAGTAGGGTCCAACAGCAGAGGTCCTCGAGCAAGTTTTCTCAGCAGTGATCATGCCAAGGGTCAAGCTAAAGATGAACTGGGCATCTGCTTTTAGAGAGAGCTTTTAGACAAGGTCAGTCCTCCAGGCCCATAGACATTCTCCACTAAGGGCTAGGAGAGGCAGGAAGTTCTGCTGGAGAGAGGCAGCTCCTTGTTGTCAAACTTACTGAGATAAGCTGCTAGGCCACGGGGAGGCTGAAACCTCTGAGCAGACAGCAATGTCTTTCAACAATGATTCTGAAAAAAAAAAAATTGCACAGTGACAATGGTCTCTGTAGCTGTGTCTAAACAGAGACATGAGTTCAGATCTCAGTGTGTTCTGAGCAGTTTCTACAAACTGTACAGTTCATCCTCTGACTTATCTTACACTCTTTTCTGAGAATTTATTTTACAAACACACACACACCTGTACCACTATATGCTCACAACCAGTTCTGAGTACCTGAGTTCAATGCCTGGAACCCATGTGACCGAAATAGAGACCTCTCAAAAGTTGTCCTCTGACTTCCATACGCATGCAGTAGCATGCGCTTGTTCACATGCATCTCCATGTTCACACATCTTATAAACACATAATAAATAAATCAACAAAAATGCATAAATATATAAACAAAAATACATGTACTTAAAATTAATTTTATAATTATAAAATTAGACACACCAAATACCAAATTCCAGTTGCTCTCATGGGTACAGTTTGGAGTAAGCAAAATCTGGGTGTACCACTCTCCAGGCATCTTCTCATTTGCATTTAGTGTGCCTATAATCATTTGTGTGAAACTCTTATGACTGCATTGATGTTGAAAAACGGAGACTCTAAAGATATGCTTACAAAAGTATTAATCTATCCAAAGAATGCAGAGTACTTAACTATGAGTTACCTTTTCTTTATAATAAAATTATGGTGCTCCTTTGGGAATATAGTATACATCAAATCATAAATTTAGAGTAAAAGTATGTTGGATATTCTTAAAACAGAAAAAGTAGAAAATGTATACAAAACAGTATGCAGTTACAGTTAATTTGATTAAATTCATAGTAAACTTGGAACATGATTATAATTTCCGACATAGCTTAGACTCTGAGGAAACTGTATGCACAGCCATGACACAGGTCACTACACTGCGTGGCCTAGGCTGAACCAAACTCCAGTAGAATGATTGTGGACACATCAGATGCTGAAAGCTGAGAGCATACATTATCTCCAGCTACATGAACTTCATGAATTCCATCTCCCTTAACTATTGCGCATAATCACAGTCTCGTGGCTTAATAGACCTCGACTCTATACCAAACATAAAGGTAAGCAAGGAGTATAATGTTATCTGAATTCCACAGATAAGATTGTGTTGTCATTCTTGAGACCCCACCAAGGCATTTCAGTAAATGCATTGATTCAAGACTACTGTTTTCTGTAACTTTAAAGTTTAAAGAATATGGTATGGAGGAAGCTCATTTAGCATAGCTTAAATATGTTTTCCAGGCCATAAGGGATTATATTTCACCCAAATTAACATCCGTTCTTGCTTTTTAAGAGAGAGTCATTATTTTGTAAAATTGTATTTCTAAACATGGTATTGAATTTCCTTAATTTTCATAACTACTCTATCTGGATGCAAGCATTTCCACACTCATGACATTTCAGTATTAGCTCTAAGCTGTCTAATTCTAACTTTCAATCCTGGCTTCATGTAGTTGAAATTCCTTAAAGAAATATTTGAGTATATATGTGAGTGGAGATGATAAAAGCAAGTTTCATATAAAACTTCAGATCTGCAATCTGTACCTATTCATCCCACTGAACCAAGTATTTCTAAAACATCCCTCAAGCCAAATGATTAAGAAAATGATTCACTTTGTTCTCTTGGAAAGGTCATTCTGGGCAGAAGATTGGGGTTTGGTTGCATTGGATTCCGTAGGTGGGAGCCCGGGGAAGAAAGCTGTGAACTTTTTGTGAACTATGAGTGGGCAAGAGTGCAGAATCTTATTCCCACAAGGTAGCCTACTGGAAGACATTGAAGAAACCGTGTTAAGTGAATACACTGGAAAGCAATAGCACGAAAATGAACTTCCAGGTGTGTCCACACTATCTCTCTGTGGGAAAGACAAAGGCCTGGGAGAAATATTCTTAGTTCTTTTCCTGTGACCCAAGATGATAAGGCAGAACACCAGGTATTTTCCCCTCTTCCACTTGTATTCATTTGAGCTAACTATAATTTTCACATCATGTTCTGATGGCTTTAAAATAATAAAATTGAAAAGTGCTTTGTTTGCCCTACTCTTGAGCCGAAAAACCTAGAGAAACTTGATACCCCACTCAGAACTTTATACTATGTCCTTTGATCTGCAAGGCTGAGACAAGCTGGCCATGGGATCAGACAATATAAATGTTTTATTTGTTAAAAAAAGCCTAATTTAAAGTAATATTTAATAATTTAGATGTAGCACGAATCTTAAAAGGTCTTATTAATGAAAACAAACCTGGAGCTGGGTATTGGGGTGAATGCTGGAGGATCAGAGAAGCAGAACAAGCCACAGCAACCTCACCTTGCCAATTCCTCAGCTGATCCTGTTTTCTCAAACTGGATGCCTCTCAGCTGAACTGTGCTGCTCCGAAGACTAAAAGCTTAACCAGGCCTAGTTCCTGGTCCTCATGCCTTATATACCTTTCTGCCATCACTTCCTGGGATTAAAGGCGTGAGTTACCATGCCTGGTTGTTTCCAGTGTGGCTTTGAACTCACAGAGATCTAGATGGATGTCTGCCTCTGAAATGCCAGGGTTAAAGGCATGTGCTACCACTGCCTAACCTCTATGTTTAATATGGCTGTTCTGTTCTCTGACCCCAGATAAGTTCATTAGGGTGCACAATATTTTGGGGAACACAATATCACCACATTTAGACCTACTTAGTTAATATTTTTAGATTTTCTTGAGAAATTAGAAGCTCTAGTAAATTGACTGGATGTTAGTTAATTCTCTCTTAATCCAAGGAAAAATGCAACCACTAGAGTACCCACCCCAACTTCACCCAAACAAAGGAAACATCTTCCTGCCTTAGTCTCAGTGCATGGGAATTTAGAAGACCATTGACATGGACAAATCCTGCTGAAGTTATATTTTCTTTTTTTCTCAACTGGAATGACTTCTTATCTCATCTTTTTATGTTTAAGATCTACAGTTACTTTGTACGAAATTGTTCATACTTTTTGTTCTGCTGATTTTAATTATTTATATGAACAGGAAATCTATTTTCACTTAATATTTATAGAGAACACAAGTAGTTACATAAGGGGCTCTGTGACCTTCTCTCTCCATCTTTCATGGATGTGTGAAATTATTAATTCAATTTAAGGGTATCAGATTTATTTATACAAATATTTATAACATCCTGCGGGGATCAGGTTTTATCTCTTTGAATTATGGATGACTTTCATAACAGATTTTATTGACTGTTTTCTAGTTTCGGTGAAATCTAAAATTTGAACAGCACTAGTGTGAAAGGATGTCTTATAACCGTTTAAAACACTGCCCTAATGGTATACCAGGCTTCTTTGTTCTCATTATTACTAAATCAAGCTCTCATGTCAGGTGAATTTTAATGAGATGCTAATGGAACCATTGTTCTTTCTCTTTCTAAACCTGACTCAAACATTAATATGCAAATATATTGAAGCCATTGAAAGAAAATTACATAATTACAAAAAAACTACAAAAATTTTGCTAACTTGATAAAAGATTAGCATTTTGATTTTTTTTAATTAGTAAGTATATGTAGATATATTGGATTCAAAGAATCCAAATTTCATTGGAATGATGAAATTATCCCTGGGTCAGTACTTTCTGGTTTTTATTAATATATGATGGATTGCTGCATTTTTAAATCTAAATCTCTAAAAGTTTTGAAAAGTAATGCATCTACTTTTAGCTTATCATTATAGCTAAGAAATAAGACTCATAATTCTATTAATGCCAAGTTCCTTCAGATCCAAGAAAATCTAAAATTTATTAGATGATACAGTCACATTTAGAGTTTTAGATATATATGTATGTATGTGTGTGTGTGCGTGCGTGTGTATAAATACACATAATTTAGAAAGGTAGCCATTTATATTTGTCTTCTTCTTTATATCTTTGCAGATATTAATTTCTTAGATATCACTAAACCTAAAAATGACAAAGATAGAATTAGTAAAATTATCTAGATTTTCAAATGTCTGAGGATAGAGAGACACTTCTAAAAGGGTGTGAAGTGATGCTCAGTCTTCCTGAAAGGGTTGGCTCTTTGTTCACTTCCTGGAGGGTGCTTCACCTTTTATTATTTGTTGTATTTTTCTCTAATTCTTGTAACTAAAGCCTTTTAACTGATGTAGAATTCTTCTGTGACATATCTGTATATATGTCACAATATATATATAATGATATGTGATGATTATCCTATGTCACTCTTATTTACATCTCCCCTTTATGCATTTGTGCATGAGAAAATTGTGCTTGCAATCCTTAATTATATCTCTGATAATTTGATAATAAAATATTAATAATTCAAAATGGAAAGATGAGTATATAAGTTATTAGGAGGAAAGACAATTAAAATACAGTAAAATTAGAACTAAATAATGCCTTGGTCATAATGTGAAACTGCAGACTAAGAATAAATGTTACTTAATTTTAATGGAAGTTCTGGCCATGTTACATATACTATTTTTATTAACAAGCCAAGTAATCAAAAACCATATTTCTAGGAATGCAATCTAAATTTTAATGATTAATAAAAAATAGCTAATTGAAGTGTGCTGGCTACTATTCTATATTACAAATTAGGTCAATGCTTCACAACATTTTGCTTCAAATGTAAATGGGGGCCTGGTGAGATGGCTTAGGGGTTAAGGGCACTAGCTGATTTTGTTTATATATTTATTTTTGTAGAGGACATAGGTTTGGTTCATATTACCCACAAAGGGGCTCAAGATTGTCTGTAACTCTAGTTCCTAGGATCCATTTACCTCTTCTAGTCTTTCAAGGCACTAGTTACATGTGTGGCATATATTTGTATATACACATGAAATATTCATACATTTTAAATGAAAATAAATACATATTAAAATAAAATAAAATTCACATAATATACAATCAGCTCATTTTGATTTCCAATCATTAAAATTATCATAGCTTTCTTGACTGGTTCTCATCATTCTCAGAGTTCTAGATCACGAGGTAACAGGCATAAAGAAAATCTCCCTCTCTCTCTCTCTCTCTCTCTCTCTCTCTCTCTCTCTCTCTTT
>CABHPR010145070.1:33630-58593 GCA_902168415.1 Peromyscus melanophrys
TCTCTCTCTCTCTCTCTCTCTCTCTCTCTCTCTCTCTCTGTATCTTACTGGGTTTTAAACTGAGAACTTCGCACAAGTTAATCTAGTGCTCTACTACCAAGCTACTAGCCCAGGCCAAATTGTCTTTGTTATATTGAGTCAGCATGTTTCTGTAGAATGAAGGAAATCAAAAAAGAACACATTCTTAAAGAAAAATGATATATACAGTAATGTCTTCTGAAATAAATATTAAGTGCAGAAACTGTAGGGTGGGGCAAATAGTAATAGGTCCAGAAGAAGTTTCTGAGGATGTGACATTTAATGATGCCTTAAACACACAGAAGATAAGAATTGGAGAATCTCAGAATAGCAAGCCCTTAAAAAGTCTGCTAATTCCCCAATGTGCAAATGAGTCTTGGGTCTAGCATGTGTATATTTGAGTGTGTGCATGTGTGCATGTGCACAAATGTTGCTGACCTCTTTGCAAATCACAGAATAGCAGTGAGCAAAGAAAAGGCTTTTAACTTTTAAGCTTATTTCTAATAGTAAGAACTATAGTAGGCAAGATAAGTAAATACATAATAAGTGAAGCTATTATGTGTAAAGGCAAGAATAAAACACTGATACAGGAAAGAGTCCTTGGATTACAATACTCTGGGTATTGCTGAGTAAATTCTGAAGGCTGTGTAGTGGCAGCCATGGCACTCCAAGGAGGCATCCTAGTTCAAGTGATATCATCTGACAATGTGCTAAGGTGAAAATTTGCCAAGATCACAAAAAGGAAAACCAGACTGTCCCGTGGTCTGAGCTATAAAAGTCAAAGTCAAAGAAACAAGCCAGACATGCAGCAAAGGACCCACAGCTGGCACCATTATGACTCCCTATTTTTTTTATTGTTCTCTCATAAAATACATCCCAAATGCAGCCTCCTCTCTCTCCACTCACCCCCCTTCTCCCTAGGATCCACTGATCCTCCATTTTCCCTCAGAAAAGAGAAGGCCTTGGTGAGATGTGGGAGGGATCTCCATTCACATGAAATATCCAAAGGGGAAGATTTATTGGCAAGCTGGGTAAATGAATTGTTGATTCAGATACACATATTTTTAAACTGTTAAAGAAATGTATCCTGCCAAACATTAACCCCCTGTGATCCAGGACTGCACCATTGATTATCTCTGCCAATTAATTTTGTTCTTTAGGACACCTGATAAATAACTACTGACATTTAATGCTTGTCAGGTGTTCTGTAGGCACCAAGGGCATAGCTTAAATAAAATTGATTTTTAAACCACGTGTTCATGTGTTTTCATTCTAGTAGAAGAAAAAATAAAATGAAAACAGTGGACATAGCAACTATTTGAAGATGGGTGAATACAGTCTGAAACTTACTCATGTTCTAGACTTCTGAAGAATGTGCTTTAAAAATATGGAAAACATATGATTGTTTGATAAGAATAAAACAGTTTGAATATTTCCTTCCCATCTATAATAAATTATACCAAAAAGGAAAGAAATTGGCTAACTCAAAAGCAACCTATATCTGACTTAAAAGAAGGCCACAGAACTTAAAAAGTAAACAGATGAAAATGTTATAGAAATATTCTGAAAGAAAATCTGATTCTTTTTGGTCAAAAGCTTCACAGTGCTAAAAATGTTGTGAGTTTACCCAGGATCCTTCACCAGTGGAGAAATGTTTCATTTCACGGGTTAGGAGTGAAACTAAACTTGCCAGTCCTTCAAACATCAATTTCTCTTTTTATCTTTGTTCTGATGTCTCAAGTTCAGAGTGTTGTGGTATTTTTCTGTGAAGTTGATTATCTGTGAGCTATGGGTTCTATGGAACTTCTCAGTGTTTTTTAAATAAATACAAACCATATGAGTTACCTTGCGGCTGTGTTCAAATACTTGACAAGGATCAAGTTAAGGGAAGACATTTAGTTGGGCTTAGATTTTGTAATGCCATGGTCAATCCTTGCTTAGAGGAGATGGTAGCAGTGGTCATAGAAATGTATGGTGGCAGGTTATTCACATCTCAGCAGATAGAAAACAGGGAAAAGGGATTGTCTACATTCCATTCTGCTATCCATTTCATTTTCCTTTCATTCTTCAGTCCAGAACTCCCACCCAGTCACAAAAACGCAGAGTAGGCAAGTCCTTATCCCTTAGTTAACACCCCGAGGAGGAAGTCTTCGCAGGCACAGAAAAAATGTGATTTCCTAGCTGCCTATATATTTCTTAGTTCAATCAAAGTGAATATAAACTTCTAAATAAGCCATCAATTAATCTAAACCATTCACACATCCAGTATTCATGAGATTACTTTTCACTGGGTTTCATTTTAATACTGACAGCAACTAGAACACCAGCCCACATATATTGCATACCCAAGTCATCATATTACATTATATTATCCAAATCCCGTACTGTGGGTACCCACCATACTTATTCTAGCCTGCATTTTTTGAATAGTGTCTACAGTTACAAGTGACAAATTGAATGGTGGTGAGCATGTTACAAATACATGAATAATCTTTCATAGTGATCAATGTCCACTTTGATAAAAAAGAAGCATTTTTCTCACATAAAATTTATGATGGAGTGATTTGAAAATATTTTTAGTATTTTAATTATCCAGTTTTCTGTCAACAGAAGAACAACATAGGCATGGTGTAATAAAGATTTTTTAATGTATTATATAGACCAATAAAATTATTTGGAAAAATATTTGCAATATTGCTCTTGTTGCTGTAACAACTTACCCAAATTAGGGTGGTGTAAACAATAGAAAGTAGTCATCGTCTCAGTTCTGAAAGCAAGAAGCATAAGGCTCGGGCAGAGCTGGTTTCTTCTGAGATTTGTGCAGTAAGAGTGCAGCATTCAGCTGGTGTAGCTCTGGTGTCTGAATTCTCTCGATGTACTTTAATATCCTTCACTTTGCCAACTCTCTATGTCTATCATTGTGGTGTGGTTCCCTGTCTGGCAAGAACATCAGCCATATTCAATTAGAACTCATTTTAACCAAGCACCTCATTTTAGCTTGGTTTTTTCTGTATGGACTTTATCCCCTAATAAAGACACATGTGAAGATAATGGAAGCTAGAACTTCAATTCACCTAGAATACTAAATAGATGTTATGTAGCATGTATATGTATTTGTTTGCATTATAACAAAATATAACTTTATTATTTTAAATGTATCTGTGTGTGTACTCATTTGTGTCTATGTATCGTGTGTCTATGTCAGTGTGTCTGTGTAAGCATATGTGCAGTGTAGGTATATGTGTGTGTGAGCACATGTCCCTATAGTTAACAAATGCATGTGTATGTATGTGCAGCATCTGGAGAAGGATGTCAGGTGTTAATCTCTGTCACTATCTACCCTATAACTTTGAGAAAGATTCTCTCATTGAGTCTAGAGCTAGTAAGTCCTTTTCTCTTCCCATATCTGTCCTGAATAGTGCTGGAGGTATGGTGCGTGCAGCCATACCAGGGTTCTTAAATGGGTTCTACATGAGCTGAGAACACAGGTTCCCATGCCAAGCTCCTATGGTAGGTTCTAAGTTGTATTAGCTGGAGGAGGATGCAGCCGTTTGACAAAGCCTCCTGGACAATTATTCACGCTAAGACTTTTCATTGAAACCTTTGTCTTTACATATTTGTAAACTAAAATCCAGGAAATTTAGCTTTTTTTTGTTCTGTTTCACAGACTTGGAAAACTGACTGAGAAATGATAATTCATATACTTCAAATTTAGATATTGTTTGGAAAGAGCAAATGCCTGTACATATAACCATATGTACCATATGAAGGGACTCAGCTGGCTGTATTTTATATATGTGTGCATACACACAATGTGAAATAATAATAAAGAGAAGGAGCTCATGCATATTAGAGGGAGTAGGGGACACAAAAGAACATGGAAGGGGACACTGTGGTGGAAATCAAGTAAAACTAGTATGCAAATATGAACTTTAAAATTAATAAATAAGGAAAAGAAAACATAAGAATTTTATTCTACTAGTATCATTTTATCTAAATTTTACCCTTAATTATTTATCAGTAACATCCATCTGAACTAAATTAAATATGCAATGTTCTTATAATTAACTAACATGGTCACTTAAGAATAACTATTTTTCTTTAGCAAATACTACTCAGATATCTAAACATCTATTGTTATATGCCATACATTTTCCCCTATACTTACTGTGATATAATAATTTAAGATGATAATGAAATGAAAGAAATATAAATTTTGTGAGTAAAACAAATGTCCTAAGAACTATTGTCAATAATATGGTAATAATAATAAGAAGAAAGTATCAATGAAAATGTGATGGTTGTATTGATTCAGTGACTTTAGCTTCTTTGGCAATGATAAATGAGATACTTTGACTAGTCTAGATTTCTTTCTACCAAATACTTTCTGATCTTTCCATTAAGAAAATTAAGAGTTGGGCAGTGGTGGCATGTAACTTTGACCCCAGAACTCGGGGCAGTGTGGGGGGGGGAGCAGAGGTGGGCAGATCTATGTGAGTTCTAGGCCAGCCTAGTCTACAAAGCAAGTTCCAGACCAGCCAGAACTGTTACACAGAGAAACCCTGTCTTGAAAAAAAAATGAAACAAAAAGAAAATTAAGTATCACAAACTCTTGCTTTGTATCATTTTCTTTCCCTTCTTCATTATTAGTTACAAAACAAGATTAGGACAAATATGAAAAAGGTTGATATGTATTTTATTTTTGACAGAATTTTTTTAGAAAAATATTTCATATTTTACATCCACACAATTGATCATAATTGTGTGCAGAAATATGGAAATTCTCCTAAACCTTTCTGGAATGCTTTTGATTTATGGTGGTAAACTTATGTCCAATTATTCCAAGAATTTTAACTCAAATAGGTTATACAGATAGCCAAATTGTATAACATTTTTATATTTTTCATGTGGTATTGAGCTAATACAAATAAAATTACATTAAATATTAAGCATGAATTGATTTACAAAACTCTCTCAATAAATATGTGATAATTATTAGATAGGCTGACATTCTGCAGTGAACATTACAGAAATTTTATAGACAACATCTTTTCTGCATTTGATTCTGTTAGTATGTTGCAGACATTTAGCATGTGGGCATTGATACTTGATTGTGCATATTATGGAATTGAATTTGAAAAGTGTACTTGATAAGCATAAGCTAAAATGCAGCACTTTTTTCCTCTGAAAATTTTCTCAAATATTTCCATTTTTTATTGTTTTCTTTTAAAATAACTTACATAATTGAGTTATATTTGTATTTATTTATAATCTATTTCAAGATTTTGTAGACATAATTACTTGAAATGCATTTTAATAATATCAGTTTTCAAAAACTGCATTTGGTTTAACATGAAAATGAGAGCAGGATGACTTCCTAGGCACAAATAAAGGGTGTTATTTGAAAATTCAGTATTTCTTGTTGTTGCTTTTGTTGTGTGTGTTTTAATTGAAACTGGTTTTTCATTGATACATAAATGCTATATCCACTATTTTTAAAAATATATACTTATCAGAATGTTGTATAATATCCATAAATTAAATAAAAGAGACAATGTCTTTCTCTATTTTGATATCAGAGCTTTCCAATGCTTACATATAAATCAAATTATGGGGAATTGTTATAATAAAACAAAATCCAACTAAGATAATTTTCTACTTTCATTCTTTTTTATATTAAAATAATTTAATTATATGCGTCCATGTGTATTGTTTGTGAGTATATGCATATGAGTGTAGGTGCCCACAGAGAGTGGAAGAGGATGTCAGAATCCTGGGAGTTGGAGGTATGAGAAATTGTAACAAATCTGTGGATTCTGGGGACCAAACTTATGTTCTCTCTAAGGAAAATATGCATCCTTAGCCAAAAAGCCATTATTGAAATTCTTCTGGAATGGTAACATGTCAATGTTGATTAATCTTACTATTTTAAACAGACAGATTAAATAAGAGAAAATTGCTTCAAATTACTCAATACATCTGTTTCATTTTGTGATGTTATGTTGATATTAGCTATATTTTATATGATTTCTTTTGTGATAGAGATAAAGCCAGTAATTTATTTATAGCAATATAATGTAAGTGCTCCAGTTCAATTGAATACCACCTTGTAAACAATGATTTCATACTTTGCTTCAAATATTTCTTCCTACATATACTGAGCATATGGTAGCTACTTAATGTCAGGAATATTTGAACCATGTTTTCATGTTTAATGCATATTTTCATATTCATTAACTATCCGTTTTCTGTAATCCTGGCAAATATACCTTATAGTCATCTCTAATTTATTGCACTAAATTAAAGGAAGGAGGGAATCTCCTGATTTAATCAAGAAGGAATCTCATCACAGATGTACATTTTGTATAATTTGATCTTGATTTGATTTCCAGACTCCTGACCGTCAAACCCAGCTGAGGATTGACAAGGTGCTAAGGCTACCCATATCAAAGCTGTTTCTGAGCAGTTCCACTAGAGGACATTTTCAAGGCAGCAAGTGGATGAAAGCATTTATTCTTCCCTGGATTCTAACACAAAGCAACATCAAATAACTTAGCTGTGCAGGATTGGCTCCTTTACATGCTTTGAACTAGCGGTATAATAGTCTCACTAAGGCTTTGTGTCCCGGAGTAAAAGTATGAGTGGTTCCTCTGGATTGTGTTGAAGAGACTCATGAATAGTTGACGAAATATAGATGAAAGTACTTTTCTTTCACTGCTAGTAACCTTTTAGTAATCTCGAGGCTTTTAGGTTTGAGCATATATTCAAAACATTTCAGGTTAACAGGTTTATGTAGGCAATATATTTTAGACTTACTCAAACACTGACAATTTTGCATTCAATATACTTATATGTGATTTAGTTGTGTAGTGCATTGACATAAATATTTCAACAGTAGACAGCATGTTGATTGAAAATATATCTGAAATATTCCAATGTAATGGAGTTTTTGCTTAACTTTGTATATGAGAAGACATATCTTAAGATTTTAACTTTTATACAAAGTATTGGAATGATCAGTTTCCTAGTTTTCTATTGAATTGTAAAGGCTACTGATTAACTTAATTTTATGAATGAGTGAATTGCCTGTATGACTATTTAAGATGCTTATATTACTGTTTATATTATCAGCTTGGCCTCCATAAGACCTTGGCTCAACAAACAAAGGAACAAATTTAGTTCTCCAATGGAAATTATTATCCTGATGCCAAACACAGATAATGAAACTGTAAGGACAGGAAAAAAAAACAAAACAAGACAAACAAATTTTGAAAAAGACAGGGCAATATTCTTATTGATCATTGATGCAAAATCCTCTATGATTTGCCAATTGAATTTCATATTTACAAAACATTAACCATGGTTGACTAGAATTGATAGGATTGGCACTATTTATAAGCAGGTATGATCTTTCACATTAAAAATATGATGATCAAAATCCATCTAAAAATCTACTCCTGTGAAAGAGTTCAAGTGAAGGTTGCTTCTCTAATGACAATGACCAGTGAATAGATCAAAATAAGCTCATTGATCACATGGATTCGGTATCATTGTTCTCTATACCAAATTTTTGGTCAGAGGATAATAATAACTAAATTTTCTTTCTCACTTACTACATTTTTAAGTAGATTTAATCTGTTACATTTATTGCTGGTATGAAATGTATCAGTAGGAAGCTAATTGAATTCTATACTATGCACATTTCTGATCTCAGTTCTCAACTACTTTTACTAAAGGATGTTATTATGATGGCCAATATATGTTTAAAAACAGATTGATATTGAAGCATAAAAATCTTCTTATGATGACCGAATGTATACTGTTTTATTCTACTACATATGCTCACCTACCAGCCCTTCATATTCTTCAGATTTATTTATAATCCTCATAAATAAATACATATATATACATATATATTTCATAAGCATATGTATACATTATCATTTACATAATTCTTTGGAGAGAAGTTACTTACCCTAATTCATACTAAACATGATAAATGATCATATTAGATACAGCATCTCCCCCCCCAAAATCAATATTCAGGTAAGGCTTTAAGTTAATTCTCAATCTAAATATTCATACAATTAAATGACCAAGTTCCGATAACTTTCCAACTTTCAGTGAATTTTGTTATATGATTTTGTTGAATGTCCATGCATTTAACATTTCAATTTATTTAACAAAACCATCTTTATCCTTTATTATTATTTTTACATACAATCATTGTGTTGGGGAAATTACAAAATATTTTAACTTATTAGGTAAGTAAATATTTGATTATTATTAGGGACCCAAATTCTCTTTTTGGTTTTAAAATATGGATCATTATAAATTTTACTTTCACTTATTCTTTTATTTTATGAAATAATTCATTTGTTCCAGCTTAATCTCAATTTCCCCTCCCTCCCTCCTCTCCTCCCAGTCCCTCCATCCAACCCACCTCAACCCTCCCCAATTCACTTCTAATTTCTTTTCAGAAAAGGGCAGGTTTCCCACGTATATCAGCCAGCCACAGATGAGGCAACCCAGTAGGAGGAAAGGATCCGGAAAGCGGGTAAGAGAGTCAGAGGAAGCCCCTGCTCCCACAAGAAGACCAAGCTACACAACTGTAACATATGTGCAGAGGGCCTAGGTCAGTCCCATGTAAGCTCTCTGGTTGGCAATACAGACTCTCAATATATGAAGAAATTGAAAATTTTTGACAAGGAAAATTTGACTTAATGGTTTGGCAAATTTCATAGCTTTTGCCTTGCATTCAGAAAAGAACTTGTAGTTTGTTGAGTACAGAATGAAGAGAACAGGAAGGATTCACAAGTTTTGCAATAAGGGTAATGGTAGAAGGAGGGCAGCAGTGGTAGTGCATAGATTTTTCCTGAAAAAAAAAAAAAAAAAAAAAAAAAAAAAAAAAAAAAAAACAGTGGCTTGTAGATATATTCATGCAGAAGAGGCCATGATGTTTGAGGGGTGGAAGGTACATGGGAGGATATGGAAGAAGGAAAAGGAAGGGAGAAACACAGTAATTAAATGATAATCTCAAAATTGAACAATAAATAGATAAATTCTGAGCAAAAAAATAATGCCTTGATCCTTGAGGGCATTAATTATGGCTCCATTCAAAGGAATTGGTGGATGCTATTTGTGGGGTTGCATGAGGGTGACTGAAGAGTGGCGCTTAGATGTTTGAACTAAACAACCAATACATAAAGAACTGCTTCATTTCACCTTGTCAAGAGGAGAATTTTCAAGCTAATTTTCTTGTGTAAGATGTTCACAATTCATTGGGCAAGTGGAATCTGGAATCAAATGGAGTCCCAAATCTGCAGATTATGGTAATATAATTTAAGTTTTCCATGAATGTATGAGTGCAATTGAACACATAACTGAATAAGGTCACCTAGGATATTAGTGCAGTGACAAGGATATCCAAAGACTTATTGTGACACATTTGTGTACCAAAAGTAAGAGACTGAGAAAATGTTAACAGCAAAGATTGAGAATAAGTATTGAAAGTGCCATTAGGAGAAACAAAATGAATTTGGTCACCAGAGGCACCACTTATATTAATGCAAAAAATATTTACTTTTTTCAAAGATTATTTACGTTTCTGTTATTTTATTTGCCTTCTTTCTTTTTTCTTTGCTTTTTTCTTTTCCTCTCTCCTTTTTTGCTTTTTCGTATGTATGAAGAACTTATCTACGTCAGTCTGAGAGAGAGTATTGAGAAGAGTAGTGCTGACACCAACATCGTGTCCTCTGATTTTAATTAGAACACTAATTAGATCTTTAAGAAATTACCCTTTCTGAAAGTAGTGCTGTAATCTTCATAAATACCTGACTTTCTTAATTAAATATACAAAGGAATGAGAAAATAGGTGACAGAAAAAAATCAAAGTCAAAAGGAAAGCTTGAAAGTTTGAAAATAGAAATAATATTTCATTAGTTTGTGTTAGTGACATGTGCAGCCCTAACTCATGGCAAGTGGTGTCTTGTTAAGACTGCAAATGTGACTTTAAGACATAGACATGTTGCTGTACTTGGTGCTGCTCACCATAATCATGTGTTATCATGAATTTTTATGTCTGTACATATCCAAAATAGATTAAATTGAAACATATACCTAGACCATCAATTTAAATTTGATACAAAATGTTAATCATGTGATATTTGGAACTATCATAAAAGAATAAAGATATTTCTTTTAAAACAAGAGTATATATTCAAAGACTAAATTTTTGAAATGTGCCAATTATACAGCCAGAGACTACTGAAAACTATTCTATTCAGAAAATATGTGGAGATTTCAGTAAACATATTATTGAACTTTTAAAATATTTTCAAAACTAATATATGTTGAGATTTTACATTTTTACAAACATTTAATTGATTATATTTTTGTCTTACACAGATGAAAAAGAATAGAGAACTCTGAAAAAAACTGAAGTGAAACTCTGACTTCCTTTTGATAACAGTGCTTTTTTTTTGTTTTTTTTTTTGTTTTGTTTTTCAAAACAGGGTTTCTCTGTGTAGTTTGGTGCCTGTCCTGGATCTCGCTCTGTAGACCAGGCTGGCCTCGAACTCACAGAGATCCTCCTGGCTCTGCCTCCTGAGTGCTGGGATTAAAGACGTGTGCCACCGCTGCCCGGCGACAGTGCTCTTATAAGGAAATAGGAGGGCAAAAGGGGAAGAAATCCATCACACAGTGCTGTAAGGAGGAAGAAGAGGGTGAAGGAGGATGGAATCTGACACAATTTTCAGTAATTTTATCATCTAATTCATATTCACTTGACCACCCAAATCTCATTTTCATTTTTGTATATTTACCTGACTGCTAATGACTACCCACTCCATACAATTTTTATTTTGTCGACATTTTCAATATCCCTCCTTCAGATACACTTTTGTACACTAATAGCTACTGTTTATACATGAGTCAGAGGCCAGAAAATCACAGCTAACGCAGTAAGTCTGACTTGCAACATGTTTTGCTTTGCAGATCCTATGATATGCGAATCAATGTTTGCATATTATTTTTAAAAGAAAAGATACAAGTGGGGAGGGTAAATATGAAGTCCTTGAAGACAGTGTGTTCTTGAATGACACTGTACAGAAACATTTACTGAAACCGGCTCTGTTCATTCTCAATGATGGGTAACGCTATAGTTAATCAAACTGAACAAGTTGATGAATCTAATTAACACATTGGCTATGAAACAATTTACATGTTTATCCAAAATAAAGCATGGAATACATGTGAAATGTATTTGTTATTTCCCTAGGTTCCTGTTTGATTGAACCAATTACATATGTGTTGCCAATGCTTCGTAATCTGCCAACACAAGGCATCTGTTGCCGTAAACACTCAGCTCACTGTGGCTCTATTTGCACCTATCAGAGTATGAAGACAGTGTCTTTTCCTGTTTCCAATGCCCTGCCACCAGCTCACATCTCTAAACTGTGAACTCATTTTCCTCATGCATGAATCCATTGAATTTTTGTTTCGTCCCTTGATTTGTATTTTAAAATAAACTTGACAGTACTCATTTGTGAGTTATTTTTATTGATATACCTTTATTTTGGTACCTGTATGGTGACTTTATTATGTTTTTTTATATTCCTTATTTTGCCATTGTTCATCTTTTTTGTGCTAGGATAATAATTAATTATTTTATTTCATAATTTCCTATATAAAACTATTGATATTTCATATCTAAGGCACCCTCTCAAAAGCAATATTCATCCAGCCCAAGTTTCAGCAACACTTAAGAAAGCTTGGTCTAAATCTACAGAACACAATCTTTCGTCTTGAATATGTTTCATGTATACTAATGAATCTCATAAAAGTATATTTAAATTGAAATTTTAAATTCATATTCCCTGTTAACAGAAACCACTTCCACTTCAAACATCATGGTAGAATCCTGAAAGTCAAGATGGCTAACATGCTATATTTAAATGCAAAATCTAGTGTTTGTATTCAAGACTACTAAACAATCTTTTATGATAGACAGGAAAATAATTCAAGACTGAATAATAGATGTATTTTAACATTAACTTTAAAATTTGCTTAAAGAGCCAAATAATTCAGTGCAAGAGCACCTGCTGTAAGCCATTAGCATCATAATTTGCAGGCATTAATCTGACATGACATTTCTCAACTTCTCCACTCTTACAAAACTTAGGTCATAATGAAGTTAACCTTTTATACATGCATCTACTGTGCTGCAGATTTGACTCATAAATTGTTCAACTGTTTTGAAGCCCAATCACGAGACTGTCAATCCCTCATTGCTAACTAAAGAAAATACTGTATAAAGAATGTGAAAAAAAGTACGCAGAAAACAGTTTTTAACATTATTCTAAGAAACTGTAGACACCTGTTACTCTACATGTCATCTTGCAAAAGAATCATGAATTTTATTAAGTATAGAAAAGTTTCAGAAACTGTCTTTGAAGACTTAAAAATTGACATTTTTCTCCTTGAGTTGGAATTTGGGAGGGGTGTGTGTTGGGGAGACATAGGGGAATTTGAAGGGGAGAAATGGTGGGTGGACATGGTCACATTACATTGTGTACACATGTGAAGATTTAAAAAATATGTTAAAAATAGCAATCATCCACAGGGAATGTGAAGCACATGTAAAGATAGTATAATTTTGTAAAGCGTTTTATGCAATATTTGTCTAATCTTAAGATGCCCTGCCTAAGCAGCACAGAGCTCAGCAGTTCACATGTTGATAAAGTGGATACAGACCAAGTGGGCATGAGTCTCACATGCCAGCCTTGATCAAATATGATGACTTGATTCCTGTGATTTGCAAAATATATTCATTATAAAGCAAGGTATAAAACTCCAAGGGCAAGAATACAAGGTAAAACTCTCATTTGAAGGGGCATTGATACTTATTTTGTTTGGTTTCCTGCAAATTCATTTGAAAGTGTATATCTACCATCTAGTATCTATCTATCTATCTATCTATCTATCTATCTATCTATCTATCTATCTATCTGATAATAATGATATATGTAATAATTATTACTCTTTAAAAATTAATAATGAATAAATATGTCTTAATTGTTTGGACTTGATCAGCACAAAAACTCACAAATAACTTTGTTTCTTAATATAAACTGGTTAAAATGCATGTTAGGTAAGATGATACACCAAGTTTAAAGTAGGGAATAAAGTCTTTCATGTAGCAAATGGAATGCATATGCTACAAGAATGTAAGTTATAAGGTCAGAAAATGACAACATTATTTAGAGTTGGTACAGAAAGAGAGAAGGCAGGAAACAAGTTGTGGGTGATGGTAAATTTTTAATAATTATTCAAGGAGAATGTCTTTGCCTTATGAAAGGCATTGAAAGCGTATAGAGTAAGATTGAGAACTACTTTGAAGAATTTAGAAACATAAATTTGAAAAAAGTAAGCAATATGTGTTAGGGATAAGTTAGGAAATCATAAATATTTGAAAGTGCAGTAGGGTGCACTGAAAGTCAGTGTATTCAAGAAAACTCACTTTCATGTTCACATAGGAAAATATTCTTAAGAAACATATGGGATTAAGATGACTGGTTTATGTTTTTTTTTCCATCATAACAAATTCACACAGACATATCTGGCATGTAATAATGAGACTACCATCCACTAGGAAACATTAACCTTGTACTGTAAGAGTTTCCAGAGATAAAAGGGCAGTCCACAGCAATCAGTTCCTAATTTGAACTTTAAAATGTTTTTTCCTAAGTAGTGCACATACATATTCAATTCTCTAAACCTTAGTTTTCCAAACATAAACAATTTTGAAAATTACTTATATTTTCACAGAAGGAGTCAATATACAGTAGTGTTTCATCTGAATTCAGCAATTAATGTTTATCATTTGGCTTTCCCAGACCCACAGCCTTTCAATTTTCATATTCTCTGTACATGCTGCTAGGCTCAAGCTAAAAGTCAGAAACATTTGAACCTCCTTTGCTAACCACTAAGGATTAAAACATGCCTGACTTGAAAGCCTAGAATCTTTCTCCTGTATATGTCCCAGAATGGTTGTGGAAAATTTGCTCCTCCAGTAAGGTTGTCAAAGTATGCAGATGAATGACTGATTCTAGCTCGACATTAAGAAGAATTTCTAAGGTATGAACCAATTTACTGCAAAGGATGAGTGATGGAAAAGGGTAAGACTGATCAGTAAGCAAGGTTTAGGAAGAAGGAGTACAAGCATAAGTAACAGTCCTGAATACATGTGAAAAATATCTGCTAAACTCATAATGAGCACGTTATTGTCCTTATGAGTTATCCTCCTGCCCCAAAGGTTTGCATGCCTCCTATAATTCTGTCCCTATTATCTATAGCTAATAGGTAAAAAAATAAGCTATTTAAAGCTATTCATTGAGGTATGTACTCGTAATCTCAGTGCTTGGGAAAGCAGAGACCAGGCAGAACTCTGGGTCATGAAGATAGACTACTGGTTAAACTCCAGGTCACTGAGGGACCTTACAGGAAGAAAGAAAGGAAGGAAGGAAGGAAGGAAGGAAGGAAGGAAGGAAGGAAGGAAGAAAGAAAGAAAGAAAGAAAGAAAGAAAGAAAGGAAGAAAGAAAGAAAGAAAGAAAGACAGGAAGGAAAGAAGGATGGAAGGAAGGGCAGAAGGAAAGAGAAAGAAAGGAAGCAATGAAGGATGGAAGGAAGGAAGGAAGGATAAAAGGAAGGAAGGAAAGAAAGAAGGAAGGAAGGAAAGAAGGATGAAAGGAAGGAAAGAAGGACAGAAGGAGAGAAAGAAAGAAAGAAAGAAAGAAAGAAAGAAAGAAAGAAAGAAAGAAAGAAAGAAAGAAAGGAAGAAAGAAAGAAAGAAAGAAAGGAATGAAAGAAAGAAAGAAAGAAAGAAATGAAAGAAAGAAGAAATGAAAGAAAGAAGGAAGGAAAAAGGTGATGCCTATACAATGACATCCAAAATTTGTCCTCTGCATTAGATATGGCTTTGCATGCACATATGTGCACACATTCATACACATAAACACACTTGAATCCACATGAAAATAAGTGAATTCTATGTTCTATTTTATGGCGATAGAAATATAAACAGATTAAAAATATAAATCATAGGGATAAAACCAAAAGCAATACAAAGGATCATGCATGCTAAAATCTATAATTTTACTAGGCAGATAAGCATAAAGTATTTGGTTGGTCATTATCAAACACACATCCATAACCCCAGAGATCGGGAGGTAATAGGAGAGCAATTCAAGATAGCCTGGATCCCGCAGAGAGTTAAAGGCCATAGATAATTATTTAACAAGATACTACTTTTTTAAAAAAATGAGGTGTGGAGGGGTTAATGAGGTATCTCAGAGGCAAATCTTTAGATTTATCAATTACCAGTACTTTTATAAATGTGAATAATCTTGATCTTCAGAAATTGTATAACTGTGAATATCTTTTGAAAATAAATGGGAAAGTTTCATGGTGCTGAATCACAGTGGTGGTTATTTTGAATCTCTGGAGTATAGACTAATTTGTTGAATGTACAGTGGAAAAATAAAGAGGACTTGGTTTTATATATTTTTATATAAAATTTATATATTTTAATTCATAACACTCTCAAAATCCACCCCTTTCAAGTCATCTGCCATAGAATAGTTTGTTTCTCTGTCCTTCAAACATATTAAGATGGCTCCTATGTATGTGCATACATGCATACACACTCATCAAACACATACACTCACATACACATATTGAACACACACACATATACACATTCAACACACCCATACATAGACTCAATACATATATACATGCATAAACAAAGACACATACCCACACATATACTCAACATACACACATCCAACACCAACACACACATTAGCATATATGTGTACACATATACACACACACACACATAGTGACACACACATATACATGCACACACATACCCACACATGAGCATACACACACATGCTTACACACATGATCATACATACGTTATAAATTTAAAACCTCTGAAGCTGTTTAATTTAAACTTCCCCATCAATATTATATTTTAACTGTCTTAGTTATTCATTTATTGGTTTGTATCTGGTGCCTCCTGAACCCTAGAGATAGAAAGATGGGAAATAACCTCCTCACAGAGTGGAATTCTATTGATTATTGGAAGTGACAGAAAGATAATCATCACCACCAAGAAGGAACCTTGGGATATTTATGCCAATTTTGAGACATACAAAATAGTAGAATTACAATGAATTGTAGACAAGGAAAATCAGAAGACAGGAAATGGACACAATGTAAGTGCTTTAATGTGCAGAAGACACATTGTTTCACTAGTGAAGCTGGAAGAAACATTGACAGCACCTCAGTGGAGAGGTTAAGGATCAAAGTGTGTTTTGTGAGAAGTCCATGTAGAATCACAGTTGACTTCTTTCTATCTATAGTTTAGATTTTTAGACTAGTAAAGTATTTAATGACTTCTTTAAAAAGTTAAAGAAGAAAGTAGTCTTTAAAAATTCAGAGGGTACAGTAAAATGAAAGACATTCATGTACACAGAGAAATAAAATCTGCCTCAAAAAATAGTAACATAACACAAATGTTTTCTTTACATGTATTTAAAATTATGTATTTACATTTTCATATATTGCCAGATTTCTCTTCCTCAAATATAAGTGTGGTGGTTTAATTGCATATGGCTCACATAGGCCCATAGAAAGTGGCACTATTAGGAGATGTGTCCTTATTGGAGTAGGTGTGGCCTTTTTGGAGCAAGTGTGTCCTTAGGGGTGGGCTTCAAGGTATTGGAAGTTCAAGCCAAGACAGTGTCACTCTTTCTGCCTGTTCCCTGTGTGTTCAGATGTAGAAATCTCAGCTACCTCTCTAGCACCGTGTGTGTGTGTGCCATTACTCTTCTTGCCATGACGATAATGGACTAAACCCCTAAACTCTAAGTTATCCCCAATTAAATGTTTTCCTACAGAAGAGTTGCCAGCATCATGATGTCTCTTCACAGCAAGAGAAATATTAACTAAGACAGAAGTTGGAACCAGAGATTGGGTATTGTAGGTATTGCTATGATAGGCTGAACCATGCTTTTGTTTGAAGAAATATGGAACACTTTGGGACTTTGGTCTAAAAAAGCTAAGAGACATTTAAAGTTAGACCTAATTGGGTAATACTAGCACTAGCATAGAAGACAGTGGTACTGAGGGTGATTTGAACTGTGTGAACCTAGTTCAAGAAGTTTCAGATGAGAATAAAATTTGTATGAGTCCCAAAGACCAGTCTTTTGATATTTTGGTGAAGAACATGTCTGTTTTATGGCCTTGCTCCCAAAATAAAAATCTTCCTGAGGCTAAAGTGAAGTCTTATGGATTAAGAGCTTTGGCAGAGGACATTTCCAGACATTCTAGTGTTGACTGTGTTGTATGGGTATTAGTAGCCAGTCTTATGCAGATCTATCTTGACAAGGAGCAAACTGGGCAAGGAAAAATACAAAATGTACATTTTGAGGGGAAGGGGGCACCAGGGAGTATAAAGGAGCTAAATCTGATATTCAAGGAGATAAACAGATTAAAGAAAAGCCTGATGCTAGATGGAATAAAGGGAGTTCTGACCTCAGAGCAAGACTCCACCAAGATAATCTTCCAACATGTAAAGAGGAATTAAAGAAAAAGTTAGGACCTTTAATATCAGCACTTGGGAGGCAGAGGTAGGCAGATTTTCAAGTTCTAGGCCAGTGTTGTCTACACTGCAAGTTCCAGAATAGCCAGGCTTAGGCAGTGAAGGAAACTGCCCAAACCAGAAAGCTGTTGAAAATGTATTTGAACAAGAGGGGAGTGCTCTAGTCCCAGAAAGCAGAACTTTGTGGTTTCAGCCATGTAGTTCTGGCTTTCCAGTCAAGGATACAAGAAAGAGTTATGTAATCCCCCTCCATGAAAAGGAAAACAACTGAGGCCAGGTGTATGGCAGGAGTGTCCCTGCATGGAGACCCAGAGAGACCATTATGGGAAGTTGTGAAGGTAGAGCCTAGATTACCTTGGGGACCTCAAAATGATGGAGATGTAAGAGTCAGGGGATACCTGCCTAGGAAAGCAGTTAACAGGGAGTTCAACCAATGGAAAAGAAAGAAGTGTATTGCAGTCAACAGAAATGAAGAGCTGGAGATCTAAAGATCCCTTTAACATCAGGCATGGGGATGCAGTTTGGAGTTTGTCATGCTGATTTTCAGTCTTGCTTTGATCCAGTATTTCCTCATTATGCTCTCTTTCTTCTATTTTTGGACTATAATGTATACACTGTGCCATTATATGATGGAAGTATGTGATCTGCCTTTTCATTTTGATTTTATAGGGGATTACAGTTCAGAGATTGTCTAAGTCTCAGAAGAGACTTTGAACTTTGAACTTTTAAACAGTGCTGATATTGTGATAGACTGTGGGGACTTTTGAAGTTGAACTTAATGTATTTTGCATTTTGGTATGACTACAAGCCTATAGGGAGTAGAATGTGGTAGTTTAAATGAAAATGCCCCTCATAGGACTATAGGGAGTGGCACTACTAGGAGGTGTGGCCTTTTGGAGTATATGGGGTAATTTTGGAGTTATTGGAGAAAGTGTGTCACTAGGGGTGGGCTTTAAGGTATAAGAAGCTCAAGGCAGGCCCAGTGTTACTCTTTTCCTGCTGCCTGAGGATTCAGATGCAGAAATCTCAGCTATTCTTCAGCACCTGAGTGCCACCATGCCTCCCACCATGAAACAAATGGACTAAACCTCTGAAATGTAAGCCAGACCCAACTAAATGTTTTCCTTTATAAAAGTTACAGTAATGATGTTTCTTCAAGCAATAGAAAACCCTAAGTAACACAATGACATTGTTGATATTCATCTTCAATCCAAGACATTCAGGAAGTTGATACATGAGGGTTATGAGTTTTAGGTCAGCACAGGCTAAACAGATCATCACGACAAGACAAACCTGGCATATACAGTATCATCGTATCACAGAAAAAAATCGACAATAATATAGCAATAAATGCCTCATTATTAGTTCAAAAGTAGGTTAGCTTTCTCTTTTTCAACCTTCTTTTTGTAAAAACAACTTCTATAGAACATATTCTGATCCCGTTTTCCTCTTCTCTAACTCTTCCTAGATTCTCCCTACCTCCACTTTCATCAACTTCTTCCTTTATCTCTCCAGAAATCAAACAGGCAACTGCTGCCCCAGTCACAGGCCAGAGAGAAGACTCCTGCTGGCAGGCCTGCTCACCAGCACCTCCAAGCAGACATTGCAATCTGCAACACCTACTCCCCCCACCAAACCTATCCATCTCCCTTTGCTTTTTTTTGGGGGGGGGGGTAACTCCTGAACTCTTTTATTTTTTTTATTTTACTTTTTTTATTGAGAAATTTTCTACTCACTCCTCATGCTATCCACAGACCACTCCCCTCCCTCCTCCCACCCCCCAGCCCTCTTTCCCAAGCCACCCCTCATCCCCACATCCCCCAAATCAAAGTCTCCCATGGGGAGTCAGCAGAGCCCAGCTCACTGAGCCTAGGCAGGTCCAAGCCCCTTCCCACTGCACCAATGCTGTGCAAGGTGTCACACCACAGGCACCGGATTCCCAGACGCCTACCCATGCACCAGGGACAGATTCCGATCTGGGTGCACCCCAAACAGTTCAAGCCAAACAACTGTCTTCCATGTCCAGAGGGCCTAGTCCAGTCCCATGGGGGCTCCACAGCCACCAGTCCACAGTTCACGGGTTTCCACTAGTGTGGTCCATCATCTCTGCAAATCCTCCCGTCATGATCTCGATGCCCCTCGCCTGCAGTATCTCTCCTCTCTCTCATCAATTGGATTCCTGGAAATCAGTATGGTGGTTTCTCAGAAAGTTGGGAATAAACCTTCCTCAAGACCCAGCTATACCACTCTTGGGCATATACCCAAGGAATGCTCAATCTTACCACAAGGACACATGCTCAACTATGTTCATATCAGCATTATTTGTAATAGCAAGAACCTGGAAACAACCTAGATGCCCCTCAACTGAAGAATGGATAAAGAAAATATGGCACATATACACAATGGAGTACTACTCAGCAGTAAAAAAACAATGACATCATGAAATTTGCAGGCAAATGGATGGATCTAGAAAATGTCATCTTGAGTGAGGTAACCAGACTCAGAAGGACAAACATAGTATGTACTCACTCATAAGTGGATACTAAATGGGAGGGAAGGGATGGCCAGACTGCAACCCACAACTCCAGAGAGGCTAGCTAACAGGAAAAGACCCTAAGAGGGACACATGGTTGATCCTGTGAAGGAGAAGTGGATGAGATCTACATGAGTGGACTGGGTGTGGGGGGTGGCAGAGGGCGAGGAGTGGGGGATGAGAACATAGGGAAATGGGAGGTCAAGCTGGAACAGGGACAGAGTGGGAGGGCAGGGAGGAAGATACCATGATAGATGAGGACATCATGGGAATAGGAAGAGGCAGGGTACTGGTGAGGCTCTCAGGAATCCACAAGTTTGACCCCACCTTGGTCTGCTGGCAGTGGTCCAGAGGGTGCCTGGATCGGTCTACTCTAGTGACCAGCCTAGCAAATAACCTAGCTGTCATCATAGCGCCGTTGTCCAGTGACAGATGGAGGCAGATACAGAGATCCACGGCCAGGCACCAGGCTGAGTTCCGGGAATCCATCTCCCTTTGACTTCTGTGACTCCCTGAGTCACAGAATCTGCCACCTCTGATTGGACCACAATCTCCAATTGGACCAAAAGTGTCAACTGGACACTTTGAGGCACAGACACAGCCAGGATAAATTGGACCAAAAGCAGCTCCCTGAGACACAGACACCACTTGCATCAATTGGAGTAAGAGATGGGTAGATACCAGCGGAAGAATAGATATAACAACATGAAGAGCAGTATGGCACCACCAGAACCTAGCAGTTCTACAACAGCAAGACCTGATTATCACAATGTAGAAGCAGAAGAAAATGACCTTAAAAATAACGTTATGAAGATGATAGAAACTAGACATCAAAGCACCAAACAATTGAATTTAAAAAAATGGGCTACAGAGATAAACAGAGAATTCTCAACAGAAGAATCTCAAATGACTGAAAAAATATTTAAGGAATTGCTCAACATCCTTAGTCATCAGGGAAATGTAAATCAAAATGACTCTGAGATACCATCTTACACCTGTCAGAATGGCTAAGATCGAAAACACTGATGACAGCTTATGTTGGAGAGGATGTGGAGTAAGAAGATTCCTCCACTGTTAGTGGGATTGCAAACTTATACAGCCACTTTAGAAATCAGCATAGTGATTTCTTAGAACCTTGGGATTCAATCTACCTCAAGACCCAATGATACAAGGAATGCTCAATAATGCCACTTGCTGAACTATGCTCATAGCAGCATTGTTCATAATAGCCAGAACCTATAAACAACCTAGATGCCCCTCAACCAAAGAATGGATTAAGAAAATGTAGTACATATACACAATGGAGTACTATACAGCAGTAAAAAAAAATGACATCATAAAATTTGCAGACAAATTGATGGGACTGGAAAATATCATCCTGAGTGAGGTAACCCAGACTCAGAAAGACAAACATGGTATATACTCACTCATAAGTGGATATTAGATGTAAAGCAAATGGTAACCAGACTATAACCCACAGCTCCAGAGAAGCTAGCTAACATGGAGAATCCTAAAAGGGACACATGGATCGCCCTGAGAAAAGGAAATGAATGAGATCTCCTGAGTAAACTGGGGGCAAAGGGGAGCAATAGAGGGTAGGGGATGGGGGAAGAGAACATAAGGGAACAGGATGGTTGAGCTGGAACAAGGAATGAGTGGGAGAACAATGAAACATGGGGATAGGAGAAACTTGGTGCTAGGGAAGTTCCCAGGAATCCACAAGGATGACTCCAGCTTAGACTATTAGCAATAGTGGAAAGGGTACATGAGCTGGCCCACCACGGTAATCAGATTGCTGAATATCTTAACTGTCCTCATAGAGCCTTCATCCAGTAACTGATGGAAGCAGATGCAGAGATCTGTAGCTAAGCACCAGCAGTTCAGTCAAACAGAGGGAAGAGAGATTCTATGAGCAAGGGGCATCAAGATCATGATGGGGGAAATCTACAGAGACAACCAAACCAAGCTGGTGGGAACTCATGAACTTTAGACCAACAGCTGTTGAGTCTGAATGGAACTGGATTAGGCCTTCTGCATAAGTGAGACAGTTGAGTAGCTTGATCTGTTCAAGGTCTGGTAGTCAGATTTGGATCTATCCCTAGTACATGAGTTGGCTTTTTTGAGCTCATTAACTATGATGGGACACTTTGAATAGCTTTCATGCATGGAAGAGGGGCTTAGACCTGCCTCAACTGAATGTACCAGGCTTTACTGACTCCCCATGGGAGACCTTACGTTTTTGGAGAAGTGGATGGGTAAGTTGAGGCGGGGAGGATGGGGAGGAGCGGGAGGAGGGATGAGAGGGACATCTGTGGTTTGTATGTAAAATAAATAAAAAAACTTGATAAAAAAGAAATAGCAAAAAAGAAATCAATGAGGCAAACAAAAGCTGTAAAAAATACATACATATATATATATATATATATATATATATATATACAAAAGAAAATAAACCTTAAATCAGAAAACATCATATACAAGCAGTACAAGCAATAGACCAATAAGACAGAGAAAAACAAACAAAACAACAGTGCACAAATAAAGTAATATTAGACAATATTACAAAAGACCATTGAGTTCATATTGTGTTTTCCATCTATTTCTGGGCTTGGGGACAACCTTTAAATGTGGTTAATATAGTCAGTGATACTTTATTGGAGAGATCTATTCTTTTCCTTTGCAAGCAGGTGCCAATCACAGATACCTTCTTGACTAACAGTAGGATCCCAAGTCCATTCCCGCCCCCTCAGCCCTGGGAAAATCACAGAGGACAGGGAAGAAAATTGATAAGAACCAGAGGACCAGGAATTTTGCTTTGAGAAATTGTCTCATAGAAAAACAGGTAAGCTACACCTATGATACCTCAACAAGATCTGAACATTCACAACACCAATAGATATGGTAATGTAAATAGAAGAAATATCATGGGGCCCTATTACTAGACAAAGGACTACATGCTACCAATGAATGCTGAAAGTGTGAAGATTAGTCTTCCTCGGGTCTGATCCCCTTAAGTTATTATTCAACACAGAGTGGTCATTCTTGAAATATATACATTCAAGCATCACCAAAGGGACGTATGAGAATATTTAACCATATAATACATATATGCAGCAATAACAAACAAAAAGGTGTCATTAATTTGAAAGGAAGTAAGGGATGGATCATTGGGGAGCTTGGAGGGAGAAGATAAAAGAAGAAAAATGATCTGATAATATTTTAACTATAATTAATTACTTAATTTTAATTAATGTACTTAAAAATGAGTGCCAAACTAACACTGAAAGCCTGCAAGGTGCTAGAGAGTCCCCGATGTTGATCTGTGTTTGAAGACCAAAGTCCTGGTGTCATGCTTCAGTAGAGGAAAGCAGCAGCTGTGGGAGGCAGAAGAAATAAGAGCAGCCCAGTAACTGCATTGTTCTTGGATTTCTTCATATGTCTTCTGATGGTTTACCTAGAAGGTGATCTTGTCTCCTCACTTAATCCTCTATGGAAAAACAAACAACCAAACAAACAAAAACTGAAAAACAAAACTCCCACACCTACATCCAATCCAGGTATGTGGCTCCCAGGTGAACCCAAATCCAGCAAGCTTGACACTCACGATGATCTGTAATAAAACTCATCCTCAATTTTTTTTCTTTTTCTCTAGAGGGCCAGGATGATCTAAGGTTTTTTTCTGAGGTTGATGCAGAAGGAATGTAGTTTCTTCGCTGAAACCAGGAATATGCTTGGCAGAATCAGTAAAGACCTGCGGGCAGGGTCTTGGGAAAGCTGTGGCTTCAGATTCCAAGAAACCAATTCTTCCCATCCCAAGAGGCTATGGCTATCAGTCCCTAGGCCTCTGTGTACTAGCTCTGTGAAGCACTTGAGATATCCTGTAATCCTTTTGTGCAACATTTCTCAATTGGCTTCTTGTTGACTTCATCCATTCTATGATTTATTGTCCGTTTGTTTCATTTTAATGAAGTATTTCATTTTTATTTCAGGAAAACAGAAGTTGTTGTAGCTCTTAACAATCTTGCTTCATATAAGACATTTCTTCTACAAGACCTCCGAACTCCAAACATGCTTATCTACTTAATCTTTTGATTCCTCAACCCTTCCTCCGAGGAACCTGTCACTGAAGAAGAACATTATGGTTCAGGTCAATTTGGGAAGATTAACTGATGAAAATATGTCCTCATCCATCCACGCAAAATATATATTCCAATTAGTCATATTGTCCTTGATGTTACTTATCAGAGTTCTATGTTCTATATTTTCTCTTTCTATATTGCACTAGTTCAAATGTAAAATCATATATAAATATTTCACTTTGATACTATTAAAGTGGTATTGTCATTTGAATAAAATATTGAAATTTATAATGATAATAAACAGAGGATAATATTTATGTTACTGATGGATAGAAAGATATATTACAAAGGACATAGCACACAAAGAATATTCACAAATTCATAAATTTATGACTATTAAAATCAAATAATAAATCAAAAACATTATTTGTCCTATTCACCATATCGGTAGGTATCTGAACTGTCTTAGATTACATCTTTTAGTTTCTTATCTTTGGTAAGATGCAGAAATAGAAATGGAAGGAAAAACTTCTATTTTTTCACACCGTGTCCTAAGTAGTGTTTCTATTGTTATGATGAAATTTCATGACTAAAAAGCAAGTTGAGAATAAAAGTATTTATTTGTCTTATACTTCCATATGATAGTCAATCACTGAAGAGA
>CABHPR010145071.1:0-22678 GCA_902168415.1 Peromyscus melanophrys
TGCTTTGAACACCCAATCCTGCCTCTGCTACCCAGTGCTGGGAAGTCAGTCAGTCAGTCAGTCCGGCAGCTCCTTCCAGGCTGGGCCTTGACTGGTCAGTGAGAAGGAAAAGAGACCAGTGAATGAGTGTCCTCCAATATCTGGTTTTTATCGGGAACTTAAAATGCTGCAGGACCTGGGTGAGAACTGAGTTCATTGACCAACTGTAAAGCAGGTGTAGTCACAGCACAGGGAAGGAGGGGCAGGAAGGAGGGTGAAAGCTTGCCTGCTCTGTCAGTAGTTGACATTAGCAATGAGTAGTGAGGTGATCAATTTTAGATGATCGACAAACGTCCTGACTGGCCATTTCTTGGGTCCACAGACCAGGCAATCAAGAATCTGAATACAGAACTGGAGTTCTTGTGAAACAAAATTACAGTAGTTACTCTAGTTCAACCAAAATAGAAGGTCTGGGTAAACTAGTATGGCCCTACCTGACAGGACTGTGTTTTCCAGTTTGAGATGTTAGGTCTGAGAGAAAAGGTATGAGTAGTACTTGGTGTGCTCCAAATCTCGAGAGTCTCTGGAGCACATGGCCATAAAGCCTGTTTCAACTTCTTAACAAAACTTTATGAATATAATTACACCATTTCCACCGTATCTTTCCTGCCTCCAAGCCCTCCTCCCATAGACTCTTCATTATTTTCTAATTTATGGCCTCTTTTTGCTTAAGCAACAGCAATTGTTTGAATTTGAGCTGTGTTTGGCTGCAGGACTTCCCAACTATGAAGCCATGGGTTGGCTGCCCTGGACATTGAGTGTGTAATGGAATGTGCACACAAAGGACCCTGTGCCTTGGAAGAGGAACAGGAAGTGCTCCAGGAGATTGGAAGATTCTACTAAAATACTAATTTCCCAGACTAGAACCCTGTATCATAGGGTGGAAGGGCAGAGCTGGGAAGGCCTATGCTGTTGGAGTGTTTTGATTTCTGCTCACCCAGGGTGACTGCTACTGTCCTGAGGCCCAGCTGGGTGTCCCTAGCTAATGAGGGACCCTCGGAAGGCTTAACAATCAAGAGTATCTGTGGGAGGTAGCTTGCAGATTCTTTCTAAGATTCTATTCTAATACAGCTGTAAGGAGCTGTGAGGGAGACCACCAGCCATGCCATAGTGAGTGTGGGGTCACTGTCTTCAATGTCACAGAGCAGGAGGAGCAGTTCTGCTAAGCTGTCAGAGCTGCTGGGACTGAATTGGACCACAATCCAGACTGTAGTTCTGTTGCTCCTTGTGGTGACCAGGGTAGTGGCCCTTGGACCCTGACCCTCGCTGAGTGTGGATTCCCTGGGGTTAGGGAGGCTCTTCAGACCTGGCTGTGGGAGCTGTGGTGCTTACTTATAATATCAGTGCCCAGAGTGTACACACAGGCCTTGCTTTTGCTGTGTGGTGGGAAGACAGATTGGGAAGCTGAAGGTCTGGTTTCCAGAAGTTCTAAATGTTGCATTCCCCATTCAGTTTTGTGTGATAAATTTTACAAATAGCTTAGAAACTGGTAGAAATGAGGTGATGGGGATCATTCTTCAGCAATACTTGATCAGGGAAATTCAATTCCAGGGGACAAAAGGAGTTTCTGAGCTGCAAAAGTTTTTCAGGTGTGCGTGGAGTTGCATTGATGGAGAGGGCAGATTCCACATTTTATGCCCTAATGCATGTGGCAGGAAGCAGATTTTAAATTATTCTTGTTTATTGTTTTTTGTGTGTGGGCATCAGTGGGGCTGGGCTTGCCTGAAACCACAGTGGGCAACAGAGCCATAACCCACCTTTCTGATGACTTCCATTTCCAGAGAGAGCTCTAGAACATGGGGCTGTTTGGAAGAGAGATCAGTAGCTGGAAGGTCAGAAATATAGCAGTTTAGGGGTCCCTTTGAGTCATCTTTGTGTGAATTTTGAAGTCTGTGTTATTTAATTTCTATACATCTACAATCATAAATAACATTGGCCAAGTTCACATTTTCCCTGGCTGAGTTTCCTTAGGTTTTTTGATGAAAGCTTGACTATATTTTTTTGCTTTTGTTCTTGGCTTTTTCTTTCCATCCTCTTATTTTTTTTTTTTAATTTTTTTTTTTGGTTTTTCGAGATAGAATTTCTCTGTGTAGTTTTGGTGCCTGTCCTGCTGGATCTTGCTCTGTAGACCAGGCTGGCCTTGAACTCACAGAGATCCACCTGCCTCCTGAGTGCTGGGATTAAAGGCGTGCACCACCACCGCCCGGCTCCATTCCCTCATTCTTTCACAAATATTGTACACATTCCCAATTGTTGTAACTTTGTGGTAAGTACAGAAGTCACATTGTATCAATGTGTGTACTATTTCTTCGTAATCCTCTTGAGAATTCTTAGTTTTTCCACATGGAATGTAGCTTTAGAATCAGGTTTCCTGTTAATTTTTTTTTGCAATTTTCCTTGGATTGTATTGAATTTATGCTACAAATTGAACATACACAAAATCTTTTTTTTGTAGTATGTCATGTTAATGATGTTGTTTACAGAAATATAAAAGGGTAAAAGATATTATTCTACATAATCATTCGTTTAGCAAACTACAGTAAGTGTGTGAATCTGAAACTGATGTGAAATAATGTACAACGCCATAGAAAGAAGACTGCAGTATAGAGTTCCGTGACACAGAATATATTATTATGTTCACGTAAAAGGTATCCCACTAAGTATGATTTAATAGAGAAACCAAAAGAGTGAAAATAAAACATGCTCCAGAATTGAACAATGAATCTGAATGTGACATGGGATTGTCTAATAAACTTTTGTGGTTGTTGGTTGGGATTTTCCACAATATCAGCTAAAAGCAGTTAAAGCCATGTTGTGCTGTTATAGTTGATATAATATTGCACACATTTAGTGCGTGTATTATGATGCATTTGGTCATATTACCCTAGCAACCTCATTACCAGAAACAACAGAGTAAACCATGTTCTCCAGACAGTCTTTTTCTATCCATGTGTGTCTACAGTGTACAGAGTTCTCATAAAATGACAGACTTGCTATGGACCCAGCAATCTTCTCAGTGTAATCTTCCATGCACTTGAAATTAGTATTAAGAAGTATCAGAACTCTCGCCGGGTGTTGGTGGCGCACGCCTTTAATCCCAGCACTCGGGAGGCAGAGGCAGGCGGATCTCTGTGAGTTCGAGGCCAGCCTGGTCTCCAAAGCGAGTTCCAGGAAAGGCGCAAAGCTACACAGAGAAACCCTGTCTCGAAAAACAAAACAAAACAAAAAAAAAAAACAAAAAAAAAAAAGAAGTATCAGAACTATCATACTCATGGCAATTATATTCATGGTGGCCTAAGTAGGAAAATAACGTAAGTGTTCCCTTGTTGAGGACAAGTTGGGTGCCTCATATAGTGCTAAATGAATGAAGACATTCACAGTGGTTAAAGGACCCTCACACTCAGTGCTGTATCTGTCATGATGCAGCATGTGATTTCAGCTTAGGCTCTGTCAACCCACTTCTTTTTCCCTTCTGATTTTAATCTCTAAAGCACTGTCATTTGTTAGATGGATGTGAAAGCTTCATCCATCTTGTCTACCCTACAGGTAGCAATAGAAAAGGAAGGGCAGAAAGAATACAGAATCTAGCTGAAGCAATCATCTTCAAAGGGTTTTTTCTGAGAGGTCTTTCATACAAGTCTTTCTTTTGCTTTTTTAGAGTTACTCCAACATGTTTTATATTATTTGAGCCTATTGTGAAGGGTGTTGTTTATCTGATTTCTTTTCCTGTTTGTGATTTGTATATAAGAGGGCTATTTTTTTTTTTTTAGTTAATCTTGTATCCAGCCACTTTGCTGAAAATGTTTATCAGGTGTAGGAGTTTAGTAGTGAATTTTTAGGGTCATGTATGTACTATCATATCATCTGCAAATAATGATACTTTGACTTCTTCTTTTCCAAATTATATCCCCTTGATCTCCTTCAGTTGTCTTTTTGCTCTAGTGAGAACTTCAAGTAGTGTATTTAATAGATAGGGAGAGTGGACTGCCTTGTCTGTTCCTGATTTTAGTGGAATTGGTTTGAGTTCCTCTCCGTTTAATTTGATGTTGGCTATAGGCTTGTTGTACATTTCCTTTATTATATTTATGTATGTTCCTTGTATCCCTAGTCTCTCCAAAACTTTTATCATGAAGGAGTGTTGCATTTCATCAGAGGCTCTTTCAGTGTCTAATGAGATGATCCTGTGCTTTTTTTTCTTTCAGTTTACTTATATGGTGGATTACATTTACTGATTTTTATATGTTGAACCATCTCTGCATCCTTGGGATGAAGCCTGCTTGATCACTGTGGATGATCTTTTTGATATGTTCTTGTATCCTGTTTGCAAGTATTTTATTGAGTATTTTTGCATCAATGTTCATCAAGGAAAATGGTATGTAATTCTCTTTCTTTGTTGAATATGTAGTTTGGATATCTGGGTAACTGTGGCTTCATAAAATGAATTTGGTAATGTTCCTTCTGTTTCTAGTTTGTGAAATAATTTGAGGAGTATTGGCATTAATGCTTTGAAAGTCTGGTGGAATTCTTTACAAAAACCTTCTGGCCCTGGCCTTTTTAGTTGGGAGACTTGTCAAGGGTGCTTCTTTTTCAGTAGGTGTTATAGGTATATTTAAATTTTTTATCTGATCTTTATTGAACTTTGGTAAGTGGTTTCTATCAGGAAAAGTATTCATTTCTTTTAGATTTACCAATTTGGTGGAGTACAGATTTTTAAAGCATCTCCTTATGATTCTCTGAATTTCCTCGGTGTCTGTTGTTATGTACCCATTTTCATTTCTGATTTAATTAATTTGGATATTTCCTCTTTGTCTCTTAGTTTGGATAAGGGTTTGTCTATCTTGTTGATTTTGTCAAAGAACCAACTCTGTGTTTCATTGATTCTTTGTAGTGTTCTCTTTGTTTCTATTTTATTGATTTTAGCCCTCGATTGGATAGTTTCTTGCCGTCTACTCCTTTCTGTTATGCTTACTTTGTAGTGGGAAATTTAGTAGAGCCATTGTACCTGGTGGAAACTCCAGAGTGATGGCTCACTTAGGCTTTGAAGTAATGTTTTGTAAATAATCAGTGATTGTTATCTGAGGTTTATGGAGTTGTTTTTCCTGTCGGAGCTTCAGAGCCTTTGCAAGACTTCAGTCACAAAACATTTTGGCAAACCAAGAATTCTTTTTATGGCTGAGAATTACTTGGGTAATGTGTTCCTTCAGACAATTCCTAGATCTGGTATGTGGAAACTGACTTGCTAAAAATACCTTTTGTGTCTTGCTTGGAATTCGGTCCACTGAGGCTGACCTCCCTGCACCTTTAAGGCTTCATTACATCTCAGGTGTCTCTCTTTCTTCAGATGTCCTGTATGAAATGTTTGCCAACATTACTTCTTTTTGTTGTAGAGCTCTCAGGTGTGCTGTTAAGTTGCTAGTATGAAATCTCTACTATTTTCTTTTATGTAGGCAATTAGTGATATGAACTTTCCTCTTAGCACCACTTTCATTGTGTTACCCTGACTGTTATTGATTATGTTCCTATGCTGGCATCTAGGCATCTGGGTTTGGGTTGATTATAAGTTTAGGTGCTGAATTCTGGGTTTGTCTTGGTTTGGTGGGAGTTTTGTTCCTAGATTTCTGTTTTCTTTCTGGATTTTCAGAGAGTGTGTATGCTGAGTGTTACCCTTTTTACTGGCCTGCTTGGCTCGTGTGTTCATGGGGGAATGCTTGCTGCTCTTGGAGACCAGAGGGAGAACATCTTAGGGATCCACAGGAAGCATGGACAGGGGAGGGGAAGCTGCCTTTAATGTTCTATTTCTGTGCTAGGGGCAACTGTGAAAATTGTGTCTGGGGTAACAGTGTAGTAGATCTTCAGACAACCTACCTGGTCTTCTGACAGGCATGGCATGTGGCTGAGCAGGGGATGTCTTTCTGAGTTGGGTGGTGGGACACAGAGATGAGGCAAGTGGAAATGGTGTCAGGAATCCACAGGATGTGTGGATGGGGGAGATAAAGGAACCCCTGGCATTCTGTTCCAGTGCTGAGGGCAACTGTGAGAATTGGGTCTATGGTAACAAACAGTGGGGTAGGTCTTTGGGCAGCCTGCCTAGTCTTCTGGCAGGTATGAACTGTGGTTGTTTGCCCAAGCTGGTGGCTGGAACACAGAGATGGGGCAGAAAGGAAAGGGCAGGTAGGGATGGTCTGTGAGATGTATAGGAGGCTTGGACAAGGGAGAGGGGAAGCTGCAGCTGGTGTGTTGCAGCACTAGGGACAACCCTGAATATTGGGTCTCTGGTAACAGAGTGGCAAATGCCCATAGGCAACCTACCTGGTCCTGTACCCAACATCTTAATACTGAAGCATCAGGTGTACAGGAATCATTTATACTTCTTTCTTTCTTTAGGTTTTTGTTGTTAATCTATAAAAGACTTTCAGTTTATTGGGTAAAAAGTACTATGTGGCCTGGGCAGGTCATTCATCAAGTATTCTTGGGGTTGACCTGAGTTCAGAGACCAACCCCCAAGTTGGGAGGCTCATAACCACCTACTACTCCAGATTCAGGGGATTTGACACCCTCTTCTCTGATGTGTCACCTGTACACACGTGGAAGACCTTCTCACACACAAAAACATACACATAAAGATGGGGATAAACTTGTTTTGAAAAGTGCTTGTGACTTATAAAGCAATTAGAGTAAAACAACTTGCTTTAGATGTATAATACAAATCATACATGGTTTCTTTAAAAATCTGTTATTTTGGATTTGTTTTCAAAAGTTTGCGTTTCCTCACTCTGGTGTAGACTTACATCTAATCCTCAGTCATGGGAAACGAAATCGTTCCTATGTGATCCTAACAGACACAAGGGAATGAGATATTTTAGTAGTCAAAACTATTTTCTACCATGTTGAAACATCAGAAGGCTTTAATCAAAGCTCTCCCATTATGCTGAAATGGCCCTCCTTGCCAGACCCATATTCTGTTATTGGCAAAGGAAAAAACTGGAGTGCATTGAGTGAATGCTGGCCAGTGATGATTTTGATTTCAATTTTGGTTAGAATCTTGTATTTCTTGCTTAAGGATTGTGTTAAATTTGTAGGTCTATCTTTGTGTCTCCTTTTATCAGTGGTGCCATCTATATTGTGTAAGTTTATTAAATATAGTCTAATTAATTATATTGTGGTTTCTCTGGAAAATGATGGACCTTTGGCAGTATTTGTATTCAGAAAGTTTACTATATTATGTTATGAGTTCCTTGAGTTTTTGTTGGTTTGGGGACTTTCTATGGAGAAATAGTATTAGTTTTTTCTTCTTGATGCTAAAGGCTCTTCTCTCCTCATTTCTTGGCACATCTATTTTTTCCAGGTGTTGCAATCATCAAAGTTTGGGGTTTTGCTACTTTAAATGATGATATGGTTAACACATTGGTTTTGAGTTTTTAAAACTGTCTCATATATTATTGTTATGTGTCCTAATTGTGTTCAGTTGTCAACATTTCAGGTTCTGTAGTCATCTGTGTAAGCCTCACTTGAGGGTATACCCCCATCAAAATGATCAGTTGCTATGTTTGTGAGAGATTGTGTTGATTGATGATTGATAGGAGAAGGCTCTTCTGCTGAGGGTAGCAATATCACTAAGCAAATGGGCCTGTGCTGGATAAAAGAGCTAGCTGAGGATGAGACACTGACCAAGGAAGAGAGGAAGCCAGGAAACAATGTTTGCCAGTGGTTTTCCCCTTCATCTTCTAGTTGGATTTCCTATCCTAATCTGCCACAGTGGAGTATGATCTGGCAGAATCAGCCCAAAAAACCCATTCATTACCTGAGATGCTTTTGGTTAGAGGATTTAATCACAGAAGCAGAGAAGCAAGTTAGAAAAAAAGATGGCGCAACAAAAGTGGTTATGTTGCTGAGCAGAACCTGGAATGTTGTCTTTTGAAGGAATGTGGAGATGCCAGGACTTTAGATGGCAAAAGCCATAGAGAGCGGTGCATAGAGTTTAATTGACTGTTCTTGTAGGACCAGGGAGATGGGAATGTTGAGAGTAATGCACACGGAGGAGCTTGAGGTCATAGGGTTTTAGTGGGAAACAGAGTCCATGAAAAATTAAGCTGGAGGCTGTTGTGTGATATTTTGGCCAATTTTTTTTCTTATTCTGCCAATGCCATGAGAAATTGAGTAAGACAGAATTAAAAAATAATGGGCTGTTTGTTAAATGGAATATAAAATCTGTTGGGTGGTTATTAATGATGACTTTCAGGACTGCAGTGAACAAAAGCAACAAGTGGAGCAGAAATAAATGAACAATCTGTGGGTTGTAGAGAAAACACTAAAACATCTTTAGGTAGTTTCAAATGGCAGTCAAGTGCTCAAACAGAGGCAGGAATTTCCAAGGCAGTTATCACCATTAAGTAGAAGGCCCTTAGTCTACCGTGGAAGCCTAGCAAGGTGCCCTGAGGGTAACACTCCATCCTGTTAAACCTTCAATAAATGGAAGGAGTAGGCAAAGTGATTCCCAGTCCCAGGAAGCAACTTCATACAGAGCCTGCTGCAACTGTGGTCCTAGTATGGTAGGGTCCATTCTAATATAGAAGCCAAACTTGGCAGGATCACTCATGTGCTGGTTCTAGAAACAAGAAAGGTGCAAAATTTCAGGTCATGAAAGATGAAGCCTGGGTTGCGTTTTGAGACCACAAGATGTTGAGATTCCTAAGCTATGAGACATCTGCCACAAAGAGCTGCATATAGGGAGTGGAGGTAGCCAAAGAGAGAGAGATGTGTGAGAAGTTGCTGAGACAGGGTCATCTAACCCCTTCAAACTGATATCCCCTATGTCTGCCACAGAGGTAAAGGATTTTGTGTTTACCCTGCTGGGTTTCAGTTTTGCCTTGGTCCAATCTTCCTATGTCCCCATTCCTATATTTTGGATTGGGGACAGGTATTTTGTGCCGTTGTATGTTGGAAACTTGTTTTCTGATTTTACAAGATGTCACAGTTGCCTTGAGTATCAGAAGAGACTTTGGACATTTGAACAGTGTTGGGACTGTTGTAGACTAGGAGGATCTTTGAAGTTAGGTTAAATGCATTTTCATCATGGGATGACCATGATCTTATAGTGAATTGGGTCAGAATGTAGGTGACTGAATAAAAGCTCCCAGAGAGGATGTTGTATTTGAACACTGGTCTCTCCTTGGTGGCTTTCTTTTGGACACTCATGGAACCTTCAGTAGGAAGAGCCTTTCTGTATGAAATTCCTCACTGGGGATGGGATTTGCTTGTCTATGGCCTCACCCTATTTTCTGTTCTTTGTGTCTGGTGTGTTGTGATTGAAACTGATTAGCCATCTTCCTTCTCGTGCTTCATGACTTTACTACCATTATAGACTATCCCTAAATCACAGAAGATACAGTAGAAGCAATTGCTATTCAATGCCAAACCATTTTGCTGGCCTGATACTTTTGTTTATTTTTTTTTAAATTTTTTTATTTTGTTTTTGAAGACAAGGTTTCCCTTTTAGTCCTGGCTTCCCTGAAAGTAGCTCTGTAAACCAGGCTGGCCTCAAACTCAGAGATCCACCTTTCCTGATCTCCTGAGTGCTGGGATTAAGGTGGGCCAACATGCTGTCTTTTTTGTTTTTATATCATTGGCAGATGGGCCTTGAACGTAGGTTTTTGTACATGTCAAGCATATGCTGCTGTGCTGAGCTTCATCTACATCTTGAATTTGAAATTTGCAGAGGGTATCTTTCTGTTTCTCTGGGTGGCACGATTTATGACATTAATACTGCCTGAGCCTTTTGAGTCATTGGATTGCAGATGTGTGATCTTCTTCCTACCTATCGTGTTTGTTTTGTAATTTTTTATGTTAGTTTATTTTACATCCTGTCTACAGTTTCCCCTCCCTTTTCTCCTCCCAGTCCCTTCCCCCCACCCCTCTGTTCCCACCCAAAATCCATTCCTCTGTTCTTGTTTAGGAAAGGGAAGGTGTAGTTAGAGAGTTTTTTTTCTGGGTTTCGCCAAGCCCCGTTAGTCTCGGAGCCCATTTATAAAATAAACATATAGATGTTTATATTATTTAAACTTTGGCCATTAGCTTAGGCCTTTCATTGTTTAGTTTTTATTTTTTTTATTTAGTCTATTTTTATTAATCTATATTTTGTTACGTGGCTCATGGCTTATTGGTACCTTATATCTTTTTTGTCTTGGTGGCAGTTTTAGGCAGTCTCTCTTTTTTTTTTTTTTTTGTTAGTCTCATATATATTTTTTGTTTGACTACTGGCCAATTAGTGTTTTATTTATTAACATATTTGTCATATAGAATATCTTACAGTACTTTTTTTTAAAGGAAGGTTTTAACTTTTACATAGTAAAATTACAGATAACAAAACAATTATCAAGCAAGAATTAAAGTTTATAAATAATATAACTCTTGCACACGTCAGGAACCCGCCATAGTAGCTCAAACCTGCAGGCTGTCATTAACCTGAGGGAGACAACTAGGAAGCTGTTTTTAGTTCCGTTTTAGAATCTTTTTTGTTAGGTTTTAGGTGGAAACTCTTGCCAACCCATTGGGCACCATTTGTAGCTAGAGAGTTTTTTATCCGGGTCCTGCTAAGCCCCGCCAGTCCTGTAGCCCACTTATAAAATAAACATACAGATGTTTATATTATTCAAACTGCTCGGCCATTAGCTCAGGCCTGCCATTGTTTGGCTCTTACTCTTCTACTCAGCCCATTTCTATTAATCTATACTTTGCCATGTGGCTCGTGGTTTACTGGTACCTTACATCTTCCTTGTCCTGGCGGCGGCTCCAGGCAGTCTCTCCCTTCCCTTCCTGTTCCCTCAATTCTCCTCTCTGTTAGTCCTGCCTATATTTCCTGCCTGGCTACTGGCCAATCAGTGTTTTATTTATTAACACATTTGCCATACAGAACATCCCACAGCAGGAATCCCATGAATATCAACAAAACATGACATATAAGGTTACAGTAAGACTAAGCACTTCCCCATGTATAAGACTGGACAGGTGACCCAGTATGAGGAGTAGGGTCCCAAAAGCCAGTAAAAGAGTTGGAGACAGCCCCTGTTCCTACTGTTAAGAGTCCCAGAAGAGGACCAAGCTACACAACTGTAACATATATGCATAGTGCTAGGTCAGTCCCATGCAGGCTCCCTGGCTGTTGGTTTAGTCTTTGTGAGCCCCAGTGAGCCCAGGTTAGTTGATTCTGTGAGTTTTCTTGTGGTGTCCTTGACTCCTCTGGCTTCTACAATTCTTTCTCCCCCTCTTCTGCAGGATTCCCCGAGCTCCACCTATTGTTTGGCTGTGAGTCTGCATTTGTTTCCATCAGTTGCTGGATGAAGCCTTTCTGATAACAATTGGGCTAGGCACCAACCTATGAGTATAGCAGAATATTTTTAGGCCTCATCACGTTGACATTTTTTCCCCTCCATTTGTGTGTGGTTCTATCCTAGGTCTCTGGGTCATCCAGTCTGTTGGTCCTTGCTATGGGCTGCAGGAAAATATTATAAGAACTCAGCTGGTTATGGCAAAGCCACTACCTGAAGGGATCAAGGAATTTCTTCAGAGGAAGCCAAATCCCAAGGAGCTTTTTGTGCTTTGGCTTGTTATATATCAGCTCTCTTCTGTTATGAAAGTCATGTGTGCCTTCATAGTTTTCCCAACTGATTTTTCCCTAAGAAGGGCTAACAGTGTGGACTGATCACTCTCTGGACATACACATTCAAGGTATTTGGAGAGCAGCCTCAGGAAAGTCTTCCTTCCCTCCAGCCCATCTGTTTCTCCCCTTTCAGCACTGGAATTTTGTGGATATTTCCCTTAGCCACTTTCAAGGACTAACAGAAATAACAGTCCAGACCACCACATGCTAGTCTCCTGATTTAAGGAGACACTGCCTAGGTCAGGTGGACCTTAAGTTATAACTTTACACAATTTAGCTCAGACTCTCTTTTCTTACAGCCTTACTAACTCTATAGACCCCTAACTTCTTACCTAACCACTTCTTGAAATATAGACCGAGCACATAGACCCCCTTTTTCATATACTAACTGGTCATTAGCACTCAGTTGACCTCTGCTTTTACTACCATTTTGGATTGTAAAGAAAGCCTGATGGTCGCTGCCTAAGGGAAATTCTTACCTACCTTTATGACCTCATAGAATTCAAGCCTGGTGACCTTGCTCGACCAGAGGCTTGCTATTGCTTGGGTTTATAACTGGATTCCTGGGAGACTTAGGACGAACATAGAGAACTAAGAGAATAAGGAAACAGAGAAGAGAAAAGAGAATGGAAGAACTAGATGGGTAAGAACTGGAGAGGAACAAACTGAGATGGGGAAGAACTAGATTGAAGGGCTAGAAGAGAGGACTAGAGGAACAAGATGGAAGATGAGGAAGAGCCAGATGGGGGAGAACAAGATGAGGAAGAACAAGATGAGAGAGAAGGAGATGGGAGAGGAGCTGATAGGGGAAAGAACCAGATGGATGAGAACCTAGAAGGGACAGAACTAAGATGAAGGAATTTAGATAGAACCTAGAGGGGACAACAGATAAATGTAGAGAGAAATCAGGCAATAAAGGAGCTAAAAATGAGAGCAGAATAGAAGCCTATACAGAGAACTGACACAGAATAATAAAGTGTGTGGACTAAGGAGTTTCATGTACATAGATTCATTTCTTTTTATCAAAGGTTAATTATCAGCTGGTTGTAGATTCTTCCCAGACCCTGTGAGGGGACTATTGAGGGGCTGGACCCCCTTAGTCCCCCATAGGTCCTGGTGTTCCAGGCAGTGTCAGGGGTGGGTTTACTTTCCTGGCATGGGTTTTAGTCTAGACTGGTCATTGGTCGGCCACTCCCTCAATCTCTAGGCCACCCCTAACCCAGCACATCACATAGGAAGACAGACTGTGGGTCTAAGGTTTTATGTCTGGGTTGGTTTTCCACTCCTTCCATTTGAAGTCTTGCCTGGTCACAGGAGATGGCCAGATCAGGCTATGTATCTGCTATTGCTAGGAGTCTTAGCTGGGGTCATTTTTGTAGATTCCTGGGAGATTCCTTTGCACCAGGTTTTGATCTGACCTTGAAATGCCCCCTTCCATTAGTCTCTTTCAGTACTTCCCCCTTGGTTCCCTCCCCCCAACCTGGTGCACCCATATTCCCTTTTCCACCAGCAATCTACTCAGGAAAGTCTCTTCTATATCTCCCCTTCCCAGGGAGAGCCAGGCATCTCCCACCCTTTGAATCTTCCTTGTTACCTAGTCTCTCTGGGTCTGGGATTGTAGCATAGTTTTCCTTTATTTTACAGCTAATACCCACTTATGAGTGAGTACATACCATGTTTGTCTTTCTCAGTCTGGGTTACTTTACTCAGGATATTTTTTTTTCCTAGTTCCATCCATTTGCCTTCAAATTTCCTGATATCATTGTTTTAAACAGCTGAGTGATACTCAATTGTGTAAATGTACCACATTTTCTTTATCCATTCCTCAGTTGAGGGACATCTAGGGTGTTTCCAGGTTCTGGCTATTACAAATAAAGCTGCCATGAACATAGTTGAGCATGTGTCCTTGTGGTTTGATTGAGCAACCTTTGGGTATATACCCTAGAGTGGTATAGTTGGGTCTTGTGGTAGATTGATTTCCTGTTTTCAGAGAAACTGCCACACCGATTTCCAAATTGGCTATACAAGTTTGTACTTTGACCAGTAATGGAGGAATGTTCCCCTTGCTCCAATCTTCTCCAGAATGATCTATCACTTGTATTTTTGATCTTAGTCATTCTGACAGGTCTAAGATGGAATCTGAGTCGTTTTGATTTGCATTTTTCTTTTCTTTTTTTTCTTTTTTCTTTTTTTTTGGTTTTTCAAGACAGGGTTTCTCTGTGTAGCTTTGCGCCTTTCCTGGAACTCACTTTGGAGACCAGTCTGGCCTCGAACTCACAGAGATCCGCCTAGCTCTGCCTCCCAAGTGCTGGGATTAAAGGTGTGCGCCACCACCGCCCGGCTTGATTTGCATTTTTCTTATGGCTAAGGATGTTGAACATCTCCTTAAGTGTTTCTTGGCCATTTGAGAGTCTTCTGTTAAGAACTGTTTAGATCTGTACCCCAGTTTTTTTGTTGTTTGTTGATTTTTTCACTTATTTTACATACCGACCACAGTTTTCCCTCCCTCCTCTTCTCTTGTTCCTTCTACCCTCTCCCCCATTTTTATATTGAATTATTTGATTTGTTGATGTTTAGTTTCTTGAGTTCTTTATATACTTTGGAGATCAGTTCTCTGTCAGATGTGGGGTTGGTGAAGGTCTTTTCCCATTCTGTCTTTTTGTCTTATTGACCATGTCTTTTGCCCTACAAAAGCTTCTCAGTTTCAAGAGGTCCCATTTATTAATTGTTGTTCTCAGTGTCTGTGCTACTGATGTTATATTTAGGAAGTGATCTCCTGTGCCAATGCGTTCAAGAGTACTTCCTACTTACTCTTCTATCAGGTTCAGTGTAACTGGATTTATGTTGAGGTTTTGATCCACTTGGACTTGAGTTTTATGCATGGTGACAGATATGGATCTATTTGTAATCTTTTACATATTGACATCTAGTTATGCCAGCACCATTTGTTGAAGATACTTTCTTTTTTCCATTGTATAGTTTTGGCTTCTTTGTCAAAAATCAGGTGTTCATATGTGCGTGGATTAATGTCAGGGTCTTCAATTTGATTCCATTGGTCTGTATGTCGGTTTTTATGCCAGTACCAAGCTGTTTTTATTACTATAGCTCTATAGTAGAGCTTGAGGTCAGGGATGGTGATGCCTCCAGAGGTTGCTTTATTGTACAGTATTCTTTTAGCTATCCTGGGTCTTTTGTTTTTCCATATGAAGTTGAGTATTGTTCTTTCAAGGTTTGTAAAGAATTGTGTTGGGATTTTAATGGGATTGCATTGAATCTGTAGATTACTTTTGATAAGATGGCCATTTTTACTATGTTTATCCTACTGATCCATGAACATGGGAGATCTTTTCAACTTCTGATATCTTCTCCAATTTCTTTCTTCAAAGACATGAAGTTCTTGTCATACAGGTCTTTCACTTGCTTGGTTAAAATTACACAAAGATATTTTATATTATTTGAGGCTATTGTAAAGGGTGTTAGTTCCCTGATTTCTTTCTCACCCTGTTTATCATTTGTATATAGGAGGTCTACTGATTTTTTTTTTTGTTGCTTTAATCTCATATCCAGCCACCTGACTAAAGGTGTTTATCAGCTGTAGGAGTTTCCTGATAGAATTTTTGGGGTTGCTTATGTATACTATCATCTGCAAATAATGGTACTTTGACTTCTTCCTTTTTGATTTGTATCTCCTTTATTTCCTTTAGTTGTCTTACTGCTTTACCTAGAACTTCAAGTACCATTTTGAATAGATATGGAGAGAGTGGACTGTCAGGGTACACTGGTTAGCTCAGGTTCGTTGAAGAAGGCATTCCCCAGATGAAATTTTAAGGCCTATGTGGCAGCAGGAAAGTCCAGCCTCTTCTGATGGACTGAACCCAGCAAACAGCCATACAAAGGTGTATTCATTGAAAGTTACACAAAGTATTTCCTCATACCAAGGTCCTTAATCTAATTTACATGTCTTACTAAAGGAAAGCATCTTATGCCCTCATGACTTTAGGCCTTTATTATGTATCATTTGCAATATACAATAATACAAGAGCCTCAGGTGTGCCTGAGGCATCTTGTGATCAAAGTCATGGGATGGCTACAATGCCCCTTCAGGAAAACAATCACTGTTTCCCACTAGGATTCTTGAAGGTCAAAGTACTTCTAAAAAAGCTGTTCATTCTGGTGTCTACTCCGATACAATGATTCTGCTAAATTCCTACAACAGTGGACAGTCTTGTTTTGTTCCTGATTTTATTGGAATTGCTTTGAGTTTCTCTCCATTTAATTTGATGTTGGCTGTTGGCTTGCTGAATATTGCTTTTATTATGTTTAGGTGTGTCCCTTGTATCCTTAATCTCTCCAAGACCTTAAATATGCAGGGGTGTTGGACTTTGTCAGAGGATTTTTGAGCATCTAATGAGATAATGATGTGGTTTTTTATTTAAGTTTGTTTATGTGGTGGGTTACATTGAGAGAATTTTCATATGTTGAATCATCCCCACATCTCTGGGATGAAGCCTACTTGATCATATGGGTGATCTTTTTTATGTGTTCTTGGATTTGGTTTGCCAGTATTTTATTGAGTATTTTTGCATCAATGTTCATGAGTAAAAATGGTCTGTAGTTCTCTGTCTTTGTTGAGTCTTTGTGTGGTTTGGGTATCACAGTGATTGTGGCCTCAGAAAGAATTTGGCAATGTTCCTTCTGTTTCTGTTTTGTAGAATAATTTGAAAAGTATTGACATTAGCTCTTCTTTGAAAGTCTGGTAGATTCTACACTGAAACTTTCTAGCCATAGGCCTTTTTTGTTTGGGAGACTTTTAATGACTGTTTCTATTTCCTTAGGGGTTATAGGTCTATTTAAATTGTTTATCTGATCTTGATTCAACTTTGGTAAGTGGTACCTGTCAAGAAATTTGTCCTTTTAGGTTTTCCAATTTTGTAGAGTACAGATTTTTGAAGTATGACCTGATGTTCCCATTTTCATTTCTGATTTTGTTGGTTTGTATATTCTCTCTCTGTCTTTTAGTTAGTTTGGTAAGAGTTATCTTTTTTGTTGATTTTCTTGAAGAACCAAGTCTTTGTTTCGTTGATTCTTTGTATTCTCTTTGTTTCCATTTTATTGATTTCAGCCCTCAGTTTGATTATTTCCTGCCATCTATTCCTCTTGGGTATGTTTCCTTCTTTTTGTTTTAGAGCTTTCAGATGTGCTGTTAAGTCACTGTATGAGATTTCTCCAAATTCTTTATGAAGGCACTTAGTGCTATGAACTTTTCTCCTAGCACCAATTTCATTGTGTCCCATAAGTTTGGGTATGTTGTGCATTCATTTTCATTGAATTCTAGGAAGCCTTTAATTTCTTTATTTCTTCCTTGACCCAGTGGTAACTCAGTAGAGAGTTATTCAGTTTCCATGAGTTTGTAGGCTTTCTGTTGTTTCTGTTATTGTTGAAATCCAGCTTTAATCCATGGTGGTCTGATAAGACACAAGGGGTGAATTCAATTTTTTTTTGTATCTGCTGAGTCTTGCTTTGTGGTAACATATGTGGTCAATTTTGGAGAAGGTTCTATGAGGTACTGAGAACTTATGTTTGGGTGAATTGTTCTATAGATACCTGGTAGGTCCATTTGATTCATAACATCTATTAGTTCTTTTATTTCTCTGTTTAGTTTCTGTCTGATTGACCTGTTCATTGGTGAGAATGGGGTGTTAAAGTCTCCCACTATTATTGTATGGGGTTCAATGTGTGATTTAAGTTTTAATAATGTTTCTTTTACAAATTTGGGTAACCTTCCATTTGGGGCATAGATGTACCAAACTGGTGGATTTTTCTTTTGAAAAATGAAATGCCTCTCTCCATCTCTTAATTTTGGTTTGAACTCTATTTTGTTAGAGATTAGGATAGCTACACCAGCTTGCTTTTTAGGTCCATTTGATTAGAAAATCTTTTTCCAACTCTTTACTTGAGATAATGTCTATCTTTGATGTTGAGGTGTGTTTCTTGTATGGAGCAGAATGATGTATCCTTTTTCATATTCATTCTGTTAGCCTGTGTCATTTTATTGGTGTATTGAGTCTATTGATATTGAGGGATATAAATAACCAATGATTGTTAATACCTGTTATTTTGATGTTGGTACTGTTGGTGAGGGTAGTGTGTGTGTGTGTGTGTGTGTGTGTGTGTGTGTGTGTGTGTGTATCTGTGTGTGTGTTTCCCTTCTTTGGGTTTTGCTGGTGTGATTTTATCTATTTTTTGTGTTTTTGTGGGTGTAGTTAACTTCCTGGATTTGGAGTTTTTCTTCTAGTACCTTCTGTAGGGCTGGATTTGTGGATAGGTATTGTTTAAATTTGACTTTGTCATGAAATATCTTTTTTTCTCCATCTATGGTGACTGACAGTTTTGCTGGGTATAGTAGTCTGGGCTGGTATCCATGGTCTTTTAGAGTCTGTAAAACATCAGTGCAAGCCCTTGTGGATTTTAAAGTATCTGTTGAGAAACCTGGTGTGATTCTAATAGTCTGCCTTTATATGTTACTTGGCCTTTTTCCATTGCCACTTTTAATATTCTTTCTTTGTTCTGTATGTTTAGCATTTTGATTATTAAGTGACGAGGGGATGTTCTTTTCTTGTTCAATCTATTTGTTGTTTGTAAGCTCCTTGTACCTTTATATGCATGTCCTTTTCTTGGTTTGGAAAACGTTCTATGATTTTGTTAAATATATTCTCTGAGTGCTTGAGCTGGGTGATTTCTCCTTCTTCTATTCTTATTTTTATGTTTGGTCTTTTTATAGTGTCCCAGATTTCCTGTATGTTTTATGTACAGAATTTTTTAGATTTAAAATTTTTTTACACATTTTCTTTGACTGATGAATCTATTTCCTCATAGTCTTCAATGCCTGAGATTCTTTATTCCCTCTTTTGTATACTGTTGGTGGTGTTTGTGTCTGTAGTTTCTTTTCACTTACCCAGATTTTTCATATCCAGGATTCCATCTGTTTGTGTTTTCTTTATTGCTTCTATTTCCATTTTCAGGGTTTGAACAGCTTCTTTCAGCTGTTTGTGTTTTCTTAGCATTCTTTTAGGAATTTATTGATTTCATCCAACTTTTTTTGTCTTTTCATCAGTTTCTTTAAGGGATTTTTTTTTTCATTTCCTCTTTAAGGACCTCTATCATCTTTATAAAATCATTTGAAAGGTAATATTCTTGTGCTTCAACTGTGTTGGATTGTTCAGGTCTTGCTGTCATAGAATGTTGGTGCCATATTGCTCTTCCTGTTATTGTGTTCTTACACTAGCACTTATGCATCTGGATTTGGGATAATTATAGGTGTTGATTTCTGCATTTGTCTTTGTTGGATAGTTGCTTTGTTCCTTGGTTTCTATTTACTCTCTGGTCTTCTGGCCTAAATGGCCAAGAATTCTGGTGACTAGTGAGTCTTCAGTCTTCTACTAGTGACTAATGGCCCAGTATGGTGTCCCTTCTGGAGTTTTTGGAGCCCCCAGATCTGGTCTGGCCTCTGGTAAAGTGGAAGTCTTTTTCTGAAGTTGTAGGTCAGGAATTGGTGCCCAGAGGAGGGTATGCAGTCTGGGGTCCCTAGGACTTAGCCTCCAGTACAGCTGCTGGGTCTGGGGTCCCTAGATCTGGCCTATGCTCTGGTAAATCTGAAGTCTGCTTCCAAATTTGCTGGCTGGGATATGCAGCCCAGTGGAGGGGGTGCAGTCTGGGGTTGTTGGGCAGGTTTTAAAGAGTGTTAGTGGGCAGTGGGCTGTGTTTTACCTGAGGTTCCTAGATTCTGCCTGGCCTCTGGTAAAGGTGAACAGTTCTTCTAAAGTATTAGGCTGGGATATGGATCCCTGGGAGGGGGTACAGACTGGAATTGTTGGGTGGGTTTTAAGGAGTGTTAATGGGCAGTGGACAGTGTCTTACTTGGGATATCTAGATGTGGCCTGGCCTCTGGTAAAGATGAAATCTTCAGAAGTTGTAGGCTGAGATATGGAGTCCAGGGAAGGGGATGGAGTCTGGGGTTGTTGGGCAGGCTTAATGGGGTTGAGTGGGCAGTGGGCAGTGTCTTATCTGGGGTCCAGTAAAACTGCTGGAGCTGTGGGCCCTAAGGTGAAGCGTAGGAGAGAAGAGTCTTGTTTTGAATTTTTTTAAATGAAAGTATTTTGCCTGTATGCATGCATATGCACCACCTGTGTGCCTGTTCCTCACAGTAGTCAGAAGACAGCCTCAGAACCCCTGAACCTGGAGTTATAGATAGTTGTGAGCCCTTATGTAATATTTGCAATTGAGCCTACCTCTTCTGTGAGACCAGCAAAAACTGTTAACTACTGAGCCATTTCTCCTGCCCTATGTTGTTTATTTATGATCAACATTTACATTGCCAATGTTTTCATCTGTCCATTTGTCACTGTTTAAATACACATTCCCTTTTAGTAACTAGATCTCATTAATGGTACCATTTAAACTGGGACATTTCGGATTTTTGGGAGATGAATACAGAACTGGACTGAATGCATAGCTCTTGTAGGAACTTTAGTAAAACCTCTTGAGTTCTTTCTATCTTGTCTGTTTGTTTGAGTTTTGGAGGGGAGTCCTGGAACTCATTGCATAGACCAGACTGGCATCCAGCTCAATGAAATTCACCTGCCTCTGCCCCCTGAGTCCTGGAATTAAAGACATGAACCAATACACCCAGATTACACATTTTTTTGAGTTAGTAATTGTTTATACAGTTTCTCTGATGTGTACTCAGTACTGTTGATCTGCTTGCTTCTCTCTCTCTTTATGTCTGCTAACTGGCATTTTTCTTATTCAAAGGGCATAAAAATGACAGGGGTGAATCACCTTTTATGTTTCCTTCTAAAGTAATTTGGTAATTACATTAGAGCTTCTGTGTCATGGAATAAGTGTGGGAATCACCAGAATTATATGAATATATTATCAAAGAAGGATACATTTACAGTATTGTCACTATCATGCTTTCCGTTGTACACATGTATGGGATATTTTAGAATGCAGTGACCTATGATGATGTGCATGTTGACTTCACTTGGGAAGAGTGGGCTTTGCTGGATCCTTCCCAGAAGAGGCTCTACAAAGATGTGATGCTGGAGACCTACAGGAACCTCACTGTGATAGGTAAGACTGTGAATGTTCCTTCCCTTTCCCAAATAAGGGGACAACTGTTTCTTCTGTAATTTTGACTGATAAAGACTAAAAATGAGGTGAATAAATCAGGCAGGGTTCTAAGATAAACTGATGATAATAACTTATTTTGCATAATTTCCAATAATATATCATACATTTTCTGGTACTATATTTTAGGCTACAATTGGGAAGACCATAATATTGAAGAACATTGTCAAAGTTCTAGAAGACGTGGAAGGTAATTTTCATCTGCAAGTGGATACAAATGTGCCTCTGAAGAAATTTTAATGTTTCCTGGAAGTTTTAAAGAAAGCAACAGTATAAATAAGCACAGTTTTAAGTATATTGATAATTATTAAGTTCTCACAAAACCATGTACTTCAATGTTAGGGAGCTGGTTTGTGTTTGCAAGGCATTCTTCTAAGAAAGAAGACAAGGAAACAACATTTTAACAGATATCACTATTTTAATCACAGTTCCATGATAACTATGCTGTAGAACTGCCAATCTGTTTACTTTATATGATTCATATATTGCAAAGACATACATGTAGAGTAAGTGATATGTCCAAAATCTTCTTATAAGTGAATAGTTCATGGTAAAGCTAGTGTTACTCATATACTTGTAAAGACTTTGCTAAGTTTAATGAGCAGGGCTGTTTATGAGACTCAAGAACATTGTTGTGGAGAAACCTAAATCACTAAACCATATGTCTTTGAGAAACAAGAAGTCAAACTATGTGAATGCAATGTGGAAACCATTCAGTTATTATTTTTCCTTTCACAGGTATATTAGATGTCACAATGGATACAAGCCATGTGAGCATAGAGATATTTAAAGAAGCAATGTACCTCTCTCTCTCCCAGAATAATTAATAGATATATAGTAGTCCCCACTTTAAGTAGACTTATTGAATGTGATACAAGTTTGTGATTAATTGGTTTTCCAACTCCATTGGAATACATTAACAAACTCATACTGCACAAAAGCTCTATGAGTATTAGGAATGTAGAAATTCATCTGTTTGTCCTGGTTCACTTTGCAAATGTAGTATGACTCACAGTATAGGAAAATTTATGAATGCAATTAGTGTGGTAAAGCTCTGAATTCTTCAATTCACTTCAAATATGTGAAAAAACTCATATGGAAAAAGGATGTTATAAATGTGAGCCATGTAATAAAGGCTCTTACCATCACAGGTATTTTCAAAAGTGCAAAACAACTTATAATGAAAGGGAACACTCTAAATGTAAATAAAGTGATAAAACGTTAAGATCTGATTCCTCTTTACAATTAAACCAAATTGTAAAATTAATTCATTTGAGTTAAAAGATTCATCAGTGTAATGAATGTGGTAAAGTTTATACATGTGGCAATTTTCTTCATAGGCATGAAAGAAGTCATACTGGAGAGAAACCCTCTGAATATACTCAATGTACTAAAGCCCTTACATATCACACTCATCTTCAAAGACATGAAAGAATTCATACTGGAAAGAAACTCTATGAATGTAATCAGTGCAGTAAATCCTTTGCATGTCACAATGGTCTTCGAAATCATGAAAAAAATTATAATGAAGAGAAACCCTATGAATGTAAGCAATGTGGCAAAGCCTTCACATGTCAGAGTAGTCTCCTAAGACATAAAATAACACATATTGGAGAGAAACCCTATGAATGTAAGCAATGTGGTAAGGCCTTTGCATATCATAGTTATCTCCAAATACATAAAAGAACACATACTGGAGAAAAACCCTACAAATGTAATGAATGTGGTAAAGCCTTTTCATGTCACGGTCATCTTCGAAAACATAAAAGAACACATACTGGAGAGAAACCCTAC
>CABHPR010145071.1:28170-40935 GCA_902168415.1 Peromyscus melanophrys
CCATCTCCTCCAGGGCAAAGACTCCCCCCGAGGATTGAGATCAACCTAGTGGACTCAGTCCCGGCAGGTCTAGTCCCCTCCTCCCAGGCTGAGCCAAGCGTCTCTGCTAAGCCCCAGGTTTCAAACAGCCAATTCATGCACTGAGCACAGGACCCGGTCCAACTGCCTGGATGCCTCCCAAACAGATCAAGCCAATCAACTGTCTCACCCATTCAGAGGGCCTGATCCAGTTGGGGGCCCCTCAGCCATCGGTTCACAGTTCATGTGTTTCCATTCGTTTGTCCACTCGTCCCTGTATTCCATCCATCCCTGGTCCCAAAAACTCTTGCTCACATAAACCCTCCTCCTTCTTGCCAATTGGACTCCCGGAGCTCCACCCAGGGCCTTGAATATCTGCATCCAGTTCCCTCAGTCACTGGATGGGGTTTCTAGCACGACAATTAGGGTGTTTGGCCATCCTATCACCAGAGTAGGTCAGTTCGGGCTATTTCTCGACTGTTGCCAGCAGTCTATTGTGGGGGCATCTTTGTGGATTTCTGTGGGCCTCTCCAGCACTTTGCTTCTTCCTATTCTCATGTGGTCTTCATTTACCATGAACATTCCTTGTGTCCCTCTCTGTTCTTGATCCAGTTGGGATCTCCCGCTCCCCCAAGTTCTCTTTCCCTTGCCCCTCACCCCTCATTACCCCCACTCATGTCCAGACTGTTCATGTAGATCTCATCCATTTCTCCGTCACTGGGTGATCCCCGTGTCTTTCTTGGGGTCCTGTTTTCCAGGTAGCCTCCCTGGTGTTGTCAGTAGCCATCCAGTCATCCTTGTTCCACAACTAGTATTCTCCTATGAGTGGGTACATACCATATTTGTCTTTCTGAGTCTGGGTTACCTCACTCAGGAGGATTTTTTTCTAGATCTATCCATTTGCCTGCAAACCTCATGATGTCATTGTTTTTCTCTGCTGAGTAGTATTCCATTGTGTATATGTACCAAAGTTTATTTATCCATTCTTCGGTTGAAGGGCATCTAGGTTGTTTCCAGGTTCTGGCTATTACAAATAATGCTGATATGAACATAGCTGAGCAAGTGCCCTTGTGGTATGATTGAGCATTCCTTGGGTATATGTCCAAGAGTGGTATAGCTGGATCTTGGGGGAGATTGATTCCCAATTTTCTAAGAAAGCACCATATTGATTTCCAAAGTGGTTGTACAAGTTTGCATTTCCACCAGCAGTGGAGGAGAGTTCCCCTAGCTCCACATCCTCTCCAGCACAAGGTGTCCTCAGTGTTTTTGATCTTAGCCATTCTGACTGGCATAAGGTGGTATCTCAGAGTTGTTTTGATTTGCATTTCCCTGATGATGAGCAATTCCTTAAATGTCTTTCAGCCATTTGTGTTTCCTCTGCTGAGAATTCTCTGTTTAGTTCTATAGCCCATTTCTTAATTGGACTGTTGGGCATTTTGATGTCTAATTTCTTGAGTTCTTTATAAATTCTGGATATCAGCACTCTGTCAGATGTGGGATTGGTGAAGACCTTTTCCCATTCTGTGGGCAAAAGGTTTTAGAGATATCAGGAATACAAGGAACATACCTAAACATAATAAAGGCAAATTACACCAAGCCAACAGCCAACATCAAATTAAAGGGAGAGAAACTGAAAGCAATTCCACTAAAATCAGGAACAAGACAAGGCTGTCCGCTCTCCCCACATTTATTTAATATAGTACTTGAAGTTCTAGCTAGAGCAATAAGACAACAAAAGGAGACCAAGGGGATAGAAATTAGAAAGGAAAAAGTCAAACTTTCAGTATTTGCAGAAAATACGATAGTATACATAAGTGACCCCAAAAATTCTGCAGGGAACTCCTACAGCTGATAAACACCTACAGTAGTTAAGCTGGATATTTTAGTTAAGATCAACTAAAAAAATCGGTAGTCCTCCTATATACAAATGATAAATGGGCTCAGAAAGAAATCAAAGAAACATCACCATTTATAATAGCCACAAAAAATATCAAATAATACAAAATACAGTGGGGTAACTCTAACTAAGCAAGTGAAAGACCTGTATGATAAGAACTTTAAGTCTCTGAAGAAAGAAATTGAAGAAGATGTCAGAAAATGGAGAGATCTCCCATGCTCATGGATAGGAAGGATTAACATAGTAAAAATGGCAATCTTACCAAAAGCAATCTACAGATTCAATGCAATCCCATCAAAATCCCAGTACAATTCTTCACAGACTTTGAGAGAACAAAACTTAACCTCATATGGAAAAACGAAAAAACCCATGATAACTAAAAGAATCCTGTAAAAAATAAAATAAAATAAAATTAATTCAGGTGTGTAAGTTTTGCCAGTGTGTATACCAAGTGCATCCCAGGTATCATCAGAGGCCACAAGAGGGTGTCTGATTCCCCAAGACTGGAATTACAGATAGTTGTATGCCCACAGAGGTCAGAGGACAACCTGCAAGAGTTGGCCCTCTCCCTCCACAGTGTAGGTCCCATGGACTGAACTTAAGTTGTCAGGCTTAGTGGCAGACACCTTTATCAAATGAAGCATTTTAATGGCCCATGAATACTTTCTTATAGACAACTCAAGCAAAGTAGCTGAGCTCATATTTAAATTCAGCACAGAGGCAAGACTGTAAAAAGTGGAGTGCAGATAGTTCTGACAGGAGTTAGCTAGGCTGGAAACATTAGCATACTTCTGTCAAGTGTCACAAGATCTTTGTATGGATAGGGATCCATTTGGACAGTGTGTGCAGATTCCAAAGGCAAGGATTAACCCCTTCCAGCATTTAGTTTATTTCCTTTGCAGTATATGCACTTAACAGAAACACAAGCCTTCCTCTTCAGGTTTCACTGCTGCTCTGTCTCCATTTTCATTGACAACTCCATAGGTGTCTTCCAAAGTAGAAACAATCTAAGAAAAATGCAAAGCAAGTGCAAAAACAATCACATCATGTGCAGCTGTCTCTCTATTGCCAGGGGCAGGAATGCAAACCTTCTGCCCTCTGACTTGTGGCATATCAAAAGGACACCCTGCTCAATAGTACTTGACACTGCTTCCTAGCTGTGGGAAGTGGCTCCAGGACTCTGTCTACTTTGTGTGGATTAGTAGCTAAGAATGAAAAGACATGTCTGTGACTGGCTGAAGAAAAAAAAGAGTTTTCCTCGATGTTTGATTTTCCCCTTAACCACTTAACCTGGCAGAATGGAAGTTTTTGCTTGCTTACATAAGTATTGGAGATTTTTGTGTGGGTTTCCTCTTTAAAAGTCCTTCCCCATACCCCTCCTGGATAGCAATCTCAAATTTGTCTCAGAGATTATTCATCCTGTTACCAGCTACTCAATAAATTAAGTATAATTGGATTGAGTCTATGGTCTTTTCCCAGGCGTCACAAACTCCATAATACTAGCTGCAGCATTTTCTGGGCACTCATGCAGTATGGGGATTGTAGTTGCTGGGAGCCCTCTCGTGACACCTCTCAAACTAGGAAATAGGGAGTTTTCTCTGCTTTCTCTGCAACTCTCCCTCTTTCCCACTCAAAAGCAAGCTTCTTTCCCCTTTTCTTTGGAAGTCCTGTCTGCAGTACAAAGTATGTCCTTCCCCTGCTCCTGTAGCACTCCCAGGAAACCAAGGCTGAGACTTTCAGTCTTGACTTAGCTCTTTACCCCTTTAGTAGGTAACAATTAATCCTATGCTCTTAACTAAATACTCAGGGATTTATCCATTTGGGTCACAAGCTGCTAGAACACCTCTATGTGACTTCCCCATTCATATGAGGGCCAGTTTCCCTGGGCTCCACTTTCCAGCTCCCAGGGGATCAAGTCAGTCTCACCACTGAATGGGAATGATCAGAGGGATCCAGTTCAGGATTTTTTCCCTCCTGGAAAGCAGTTCCAAGTCATCAAAATAATTGGGGTAAGATATGATCCTGGCATCTCTGTTCACCTTGCATAGGAAGACAAAGAATTACAAAGAGCTCACTGTAATCAACTTACCTGCAGACAGGCAGAGAAGTCTTAGCACTGAGCCTCTGGATTTGGGCTCGAGTACAATTCAGAGGAGGAAGAGGATTCTATGCAATTAGAAATCATTCTTACCAAAACAGGAACAAATACATCACAGGTTGATGGAAGGCGAAACTCAAAATTATACCTTGTGGGCAATGAGTTCTATTTACAGCTAACACAGATTTTTAAAAAATTCCTGTTTATTTGATGCTGTATTCTAGCTAAGAGATAAGTCAGTTTGTTGTGTTAAGTCCTTGTTAATTAATTCCATTTGTCCTGTGCTACGGTAATTAAGACTTCCATTTGTAATCAAGAATAAGTTCCTGGTCTGATGTAAACTTGCCATTCACTTGATGTATATCCTTGCCTTTGTTCATCCCTTTTCCATTGTATCCTTTTAACAATGAATAACCATCAACCTTCTCACCCCTGTGAACACCTTATCTCTCCTGTAAGAGAGACTTCCAGGACTTGGGGGGGCGGGAGACAGTTGGTTGGCCAGTCTTGGGTGCACCCAAATACAGCTTACTTTAAGCTGGATAGTCATGGACTTATTCCTTTCTTACTTGAGAATCTTAAGATTAACATATGGAGGCCACAGTAGGATAGACTATCCACCCCAATTCTGCTGAAGTTGGGGTTGAGCTCTTCACTCTGGAATCCTTGAGAGACTGGTGAGTCACCGAGGGGTGTGTACACCTTGGGATAGCTAATCTAGGTGCCCCATGGCTCTGGGGAAGTGCTTCCCACTCTGTGAACTCCTGATATGAATGGCTACACTTGAAAAGAAAAAAAGCAAGGATTTTTTCCTCGTCTCCCCTTGCCCCCATGAGGAAGCATCCCTCTAGTAAGTCATTGGTTCTGTGGGATCCTAGTTTGGTGACAGAGGATCTGATGAGGCCCACCAATCCTTTGTCCAGGGCAAAGGGGGATGCCCCATGGCCTACTGGTTATTTCTGGTTAATTGGGATTTCAGCCAGAGCCACCAGTTGTTTTCTGACCTGCCTTGGAGCTCTGAGCATGCCCTGATGACACTGGGGACCAAGTCAAAAACTTTGGAGAGGCCCAGCACCTTGATGCCACTGTCAGAAGTGTTCCAATGCCTAGGCTACACAACAAAGCCAAGAATGTCCCAAGGCACTGGGAGTCAGACCTAGAGTTTGGAGAGGCCCAGTGTGGGGATATCAGGCAGTCCAGGGGTTGTACAAAGAGTCAACTAAAACAGCCTCTGATCTGTTAAATTCTCTTGGTCAGACTGATGAAACATCTGTGTGACACCAATTGCTACTGTCCTCTCTGTTATTTTTGCTTTGTGTCCTGCCTTGTGTCTGGTCTGTCTTTGTGTGTTATGACTTGCGGTGACTAAATTAGATGAATGCATGACATAGGAAACAAGCCTGGTAAGGTGGGCAGCCCTCTAACCTGTGTTCTAAAAACTTTAACAAGCTTATCCCTATAGTTAGGAAAGATTCCAGCTATCCCATCATCATCAAGATTGGGCTGCGAGGGCTGGAGAGATGGTTCAGAGGTTAAGAACACCGACTGCTTTTTCAGAGATCCTGAGTTCAATTCCCAGCACCCACATGGTGGCTCACAACCATCTGTAATGAGATCTGGTACCCTCTTCTGTGTACATAAAAAATAAATAAATTAAAAAAAAAAGATTGGGCTGCAAATGTCTTGTGAGCTTGAGTGGCCCAAATTTGGGGTCAACTGGTCCCCAAGAGCACTTTTAACCCACAAGTGGCCTGGACAATAGTAAATATCCATGGCAATCCTGGCCATCGAGATCAAATTGTATATTTTTTTGCCCTGGGCCAAGGCCAATTCTGCACTGCCTTCCTGGATGAGAGTATTCATGATCCAGAGTGAATAGGGCAGCCAAGCTCTCCTAGTTAGCAGAAGAGCCTTCCAGGAGGTGGCTGCCAGACTCAGGAGCCCCCTCCAAAACCTGCTCTAGGAAAATCTGCCCTGCAAGCCCAAGACTTTATTCTAAAGCTAGTCCTTCAGGAGTTGCCAGAAGACTTGGAGTCCCCTCCCCACTTATAACCATTTCTACCTGAGCTTCCTTCAGTATCTGAGTATCATCCCATCCAACACATCTAGCACTGCCCAGAAGGCCACAGACATATGTGTCTCCAGAACCGGCTCCTACCCCACCACCTCATCACCCTCCCTGGCTCCCTATTTCCTCCACTCCTGGCTCCCATTTCTAGCTCCTATATTTCTCCCTGACCCCTCACCCCCAATGACCAGCAGGGGACCTGAAACTGTTCTCCAGCCCCTCTACCCATCCCCTCCCAGGTCTCCTTGAACCCTCTCCTGCTCCCTCTTTCCCTGCCCCACAACCTGTCTCCTCTCAACCTATTCCAGCCTTCTCTGTGCAACATACCTGTCAGGGAATCCTGTATGCCCACCACCACTCTGCTTATATCCTCTCCCTGAACTCTCATGCCAGCAAATTCCATCCACCTTTTCCGAACTCTCAATCACTGACTCCAAGACAAGACCTGTTTCTGCCCTTGCCCCCTTGCAGGCAGTATCTGGGTGGAGACTATATTGCTTTTTCTACTACAGACCTCTACAGCTGGAAAAACCAGAACTCTCATTTCAGTGTCAGTCCTGATTCTCTGATTGCTCTAATTCTGTCCTTTTCAATCATCTCCTTATGTGGGATGACACTCAGCAGATTGTCCAAACTCCCTTCACCATGGAAGAGAAAAAGAAGAATCTTACAAAGGTGGCTGAGGCAGTCATTGGAACAGCCACACTGCCTGAAAAATGGAGGGCTGGGAAGAGTGAGTCTTGCCAAGGTGAAGGCCTCCTTGGAATTATAACACTGAGAAAGGCAGGAAAATGCTCAGCACCTATCACCAGACTCTGAGAGAGGGATGAACAGAGCAGCATGCAGGCCCACAAATCTGTCTAAGGTAACTGACATAAGGAAGGGACTAGAAGAATCACCTTCAGCTTTCCCAGAGAGCCTTCTGGAAGCTTATTGGCTATATAATTCTATGGATCTGGAGGACATAGCAAACCTTAGGATGATTAACTTGAATATTGTCTCCTAGTTGCCCCCTGATATATGTAGGAAGATTAAAAAGTTTTATGAATTTGCAGGGAAGAATAAGTCAGAGCTATTAAAAATAGCCCAAAGGATATTGGACAGACAAGAAAAATAAGGCCGACCAAATGGCCAAAAAGATGGGCCAAGCCACAGTGGCAGCACTGCAGGACACAGTCATTATTATCAGGAAGAAAAACTACTACCAAAAGATGAATGTTCTTACTGCAAAGGAATGAGGCATTGGCAAAAATGAATGCCTGCAGGGAAAACAGGTGGACTCCTGATGAGCATCAGGACAGAAGACCACCACTGAGGCAGGTAGGCCCCAAACCTAAATTGGTCCTGGCTATGGAAGACTAGTAGGGCCAAGGCTCCTTTGAATTGAGTCCCAAGGAACCTATGGTAACTATTAATGTCAGGGCAGCCTGTTGACTTATGATTGACACTGAGGTCACTTACTTGTTCCTGTAGTAGCCTCTGGGACCTCTCACCAGTCAGACAATGAAGATACAAGGGGCAACAGGGGATGTGAAACAATACAAGTGTACCACTGACCTTACTGTTGGCTTGGGTCAAGGAACTATAACCCATCTCTTATTGTCATCCCTGAATGCCTCTTCTCATTATTGGGGACAGGATCTCCTGAGCAAACTTCAGGCCATGATTTTGTTCTCGGGGACAACCCCCAGGTTACAAGTGGGAGGGCCTGCAAAAGTCTTGACTATAACCTCCCCACTAAGCCAAGAATACCTGCTCAATCCAAAAAATCCCTCTCACCCCCAAGATGGGAAATGGAAAATGTTATTAATTCAAGATGTTTCCAGAGTATGGGAAGAGGACAATCCCTCTGCCCTGGCCAAATATGTGCCACCTTTGTAGTACAGTTTACATCTGGGGCCATGCTCATTTGAGCCAAGCAGTACCCTATCAGCTCATAAGCCAGGGATCAGGGTATACATCAGATGCCTCCTTAAAGCAGGTATACTCATTCCCTGCCAGTCAGCCTGGAATACCCCTTGTTGCCTGTCCCAAAACCTGGAACTCAAGACTATAGATGAGTACAAGGCTTAAGAGAAGTAAACAAATGGGTGGAGGCCATTTACTGTACAGTTCTGAACCCATACACTATGCTCAGTTTATTACCACCAGAACACAAGATTCATACTATATTGGACCTAAAGAATGCATTCTTCTCCATCCCCCTATCAAAATTAAGTCAACCCATTTTCACATTTGAGCAGACTGACCCTGAATTAAGAATATCAGGACAACTGACATGGACCAGATTGCCTCAAGGATTTGAGAACTCTCCTACCATCTTTGATGAAGTAGTCAACAAGGGCTTAAGCCTCTGTTACTTTGCTCCAATATGTGGATGATTTACTTTAGCAGCAAAAATTGAAGAAGACTGTTTAAGAGCCACTTGGGGCCTTTTAGAGATTCTGGACCAATTAGGATACAAAGTCTCCTAGAAGAAGTTCAGATTTTCTCACTTCAGGTTACCTACTTGGGTTATGGATTAAAAGAAGAAAAAAGATAGCTGTCCCAAGCCCCCATAGTGGCTATAATGCAAACCCCAGTTTCTCTATTTTTTTTTTTGAGACAGGGTTTCTCTGTGTAGTTTGGGTGCCTGTCCTGGGTCTTACTCTGTAGAATAGGCTGACCTCAAACTCATAGAGATCTGCCTGGCTCTGCCTCCCAAGTGCTGGGATTAAAGGCATGTGCCACCGCTGCCCAGAAAACCCCAGTTTCAACTGCTAAAAACAAGTTAGGAAATTTCTGGGAACTAAGGATAACAGAATTTTCCCAAGTTCCTGCCCTGAGAAAATTCCTCCCAGAGTCCTGGGAAAGACACTATGTATGGCATGGCATATCTGAGGGAAAGGAATCTATGTACACTACGTTCTTCTGTCCATAAACTTTATTCCTCTATGACAAAATTCTATTTATACAGCTTCAGCCCTATCCTTACATTCAGATCCTCTCTGTGCCCAGTTTCCCTGTCCTCATAGTTTTAGTAAGCTCCTAAATGCTTTTGACCTGATCTTCATTCCCTGTTCCTTCATCCTGTATCTATCCTTCCTGGCTCCTTACCCCTGGCCCTGATAAACTCTACAAGAGATCTGCTTTACCCTCTACAGAATCTCTGTCCTTCTGTCCTCTTTCTGGCCACGCCAGTTCTGTTTCCTCTGTTCCTGCCTCACCCTTCATTCTTCCTCTTCTCTCCCTAGCCATGCATTTCTGTGTCTGCCTGTGGAATTCTGCTTTAGTCCTTACTGCACCTGGTTATGCAAAAAGCCCTATTGTTCTCAGTCAATTGCTCTGGAATGCTGCTAGGCTTGAAGGCAAGGGATAGTATGAGCTTCATTTGCACAAGAAACAAAGATATGCATCTACTGCCTGCTTGTCTCCTAGGCTCTGTAGGGGGTGTTAGTACCTAGTGGAACAGTGTCTGAGAAACTTAGCTGTTTGCTAAAATGGTCTATAGTATTTGAGCACACAAGAATTTCATAGCAGAAGACAGCTGAAATATTAAAAACTGGATAATACCAAATATTCCATAATAAATGGCTTGCCTCTAGAAAAATACCTTGAAATTTCTAGATATAGCTTTAATATCCAGCTGAATCTCTATAATATATTCTTGTGGCCCACAAGAGGGAACTGTTGGATACTGCCATCTCTGGATACCTGAGTTTGCTGAGATTGTCAAGTCCTTGTGCTCTACAATGGCTGGGGATAACACCCCTTTAAAATGGACTGAGGAACGTGAGAACAAACCTTTAAGAACTTAAAAGAGGCTCTAGTACAGGCCTCTGCTTGACTCTCCCTAATGTCTTCAAGCCTTTTCACCTCTATGTCCGTGAAAGGAAGGACATTGCCAAAGGGGTTCTGACACAGATTCTGGGACTGTGGAAGAGAACAGTGACTTATATTTCAAAAATACTGGCTGCAGTGGCCTCTGGATGACCCCCTGTCTGACAGCCATTGCAGCTACTGCAGTCTGGGTAATCAGTGGATGTCAAATGCCTGTCTAATTCATTATGAAGCACTTCTCCTAGAAAAGGACAGACTGACAAATCCCTGACCATCCTTCTACTGGACAATGATCCTGAGGAGCCGATCCAGGACTGCCTGGAGATGCTGGTGTTGGTTATTTTACAGCGCTGGTTAAACGGCGCTGCCCCTCATGGCTGGTCGCTGCCCGCAGCGGCCATGCTGGTGGAGGAATGTGCTGATTAAAAGAATCATAGCCATGGTTAACTTTTTAGAGCTTTATTGGGGGGGAGAGATAGAGAGAGAGACAGAGAGAGAAGGAGAGAGAGAAAGAGAGAGATAGAGAGACAGAAGGGGGGAGGGAGAGAGGGGGCCCAATGGGAGGAAGGAGTGGAAAGGAAGAGAGGGAACAGAGCGCCCACCCGCTTTTTAGGCTGGGACACCGATGAAGGCTGATGATGTAATTAAAGACCAAACCCTTACAGGTGGAAGTCATTCAAGGTCCACGAACAGACCTGACAGACATCATATTCATCACCAGAGATGCAGATCTCTACATAGATGGCAGCATCCTCATTCAGGAAAGAACCAGTTATGAGTGGGGGAGGTGGTTACAGGCCAAAAAGAAGTCACCTGGTTACAAGCCCTGCCTAGAGGCACATCTGCTCAAAAGAGCAGAAATAATTGCTCTAACACAATCTTAAGATGGGCTAAAAAGAAAAAAGTGAATGTCTACACTGACAGCCAGTATGCCTTTGCTATGGCTCATGTTCATGGACAGAGTTATAAAGGGATTACTTACTTCAGAAGGAAAGACTATTAAAAATAAGCACAGAATCAGTAAATTGTTAGAGGTTATTTGGTTGCCAGCTGAACTGGCCATAATACACCGTCCTGGAAACCAAAAATGCAAATGCTTCCAGACTCAAGGTAATAACTATGCAAACCAGGTTGCCAAGGAGGCTGCACTCAGGGAACCCTGCCCCCAAATATGAATGATATCCTAGAGATATCAACTGTTTCTGAACTCCCACTCAGCCTCAATGAAGACGTCTCTAACTATGATCCAGAAGAACTCAAGTTGTATTCTGACTTGGAGGCCTATTGTTTGATGTTAGGTCATAGGTGCCACAGTAGAGAAAGAAGCTCACCAAGATGCAAGCTTTCATTGTCTGAAGGAGCAGAAGGGTTCAGACTTCTTGGAAAAGACTGACACACAGCTAGCTCACTCCAGTTACTTTATTCAAACAATTATAAGTGCAAGGTCCAACTATAAAAGTCATCTTGCTCTTGCTGCCCATGAAAGCAAACAACCCACAGAAATCTCAGAACTCCAGGTCTTCCAGGAGTGTCTTGGGACCAAGGTCAATGGAGCTGCAAGCTCTCATGCAGCACCAAGTGCAGACCCTCCAGAGAAAGACATTTCTTCAATGTTTACACAGTCTCGAAACAATTTCTCAGCCTCTACTGAATAACCCAAACATAGCAAAGGCTTTGCTGAAACATTTTTCTCAAAGCTAGACACAAAGGCTGTACTATACATTGCACTTAAAGCCAGACATATAGGCTTTACTTTACATATGATTACAGAGGCCTGGGAAAACAACATGGGATGTTGGATCTTACTAGATGAAAGAATTTGCATGCCAAATGTATTGGGCCATAATTGGCTTACCCAGCTCCACGCACTTGTCACCTAAGAAGATTTCAGATCTCATGTCCCTTTATGCCTGGCTGCCTGGGCACAGGAGATACTTCAAAATATTTCAGACCATTTGCCTAACTTGTGCTCAGGTAAATGTAAAACAGGATATGCTCCCATCAGGATGATGTAATCAAGGTACCGTACCTTGTAAATTTTGGGAAATTGACTTCACTAAGTCAATATAGGACCATATGGATACAAATATTTGCTGGTTCTTGTGAATACTGTCTCAGACTGGGTAGAGGTCTTTCCATCCCAACAGAAACAACCCAGGTTGTAGCTAATAAATTAATAATGGAAATTATTCCCAGATTTGACCTCTGGGGTCCACCAATGGGCCAGCCTTCATGACCAAATTGTCTGAATTATTCTCTAAGGCTTTTACTATAGGTTGGAAACTCCATTGTATGTATCATTCTTGGAGTTCAGGGAAGGTAGGAAGGACAAACAGAACTTTAAAGGAGATTTTAACCAACTACACTCTTGAGACTTGTGGTAACTGGGTTAATCTCTTGGTCTATGCTCTTCTCAGGATCCGCTGCACCCCCTACTAGGAAAAGTTTACCTCATATAAAATAGTGTGTGGACTACCCTCTATGATCTTTGGGTGCATGCTGATGTTCAGATTGTTCCACCATGACTTCTGAGTCCCAGAAAGGATTATAATTAACATTGGATAAGATTTTCCCCCAGGTACACACAGCTCAACCTGTTGGGTACTGGTCCCTGATCACTTGTTCCAGCCCAGAGATGCTGTAATGATCTACTGCTTCAAAACTGACAGACTTGAACTCAGGTGGAAAAAAACCTTACATAGTAATTCTCCAGACTCCCACTGCCATCAAAGTTGCCAGTATTTCTGCCTGGATTCATCACTCTCACCTTAACAAGGCACTGGAGGACCAAGAACACCCAAAGGAGAAAGGGAAGAAGAAGAGGTAGACTGTGACTGAACATGGTCCCTCAAAAGTTAAGATTTC
>CABHPR010145071.1:41035-62459 GCA_902168415.1 Peromyscus melanophrys
GCTGGAGAGATGGCTTAGTGGTTAAGAGCACTGACTGCTCTCCCAGAGGTCCTGAGTTCAATTCCCAGCAACCACATGGTGGCTCACAACCATCTGTAATGAGATCTGGTGCCCTCTTCTGGCCTGCAGGGATACATGCAGACAGAACACTGTATATATAATAAATAAACAAATCTTTAAAAAACAAAACAAAACTTTTTCACTTCATTTTTGTTGCTTTTGATTGCTGCTGTAGTTGCTCTGTGGTTGACAATTATGTTCAAGTTTGCCTTAGGACTTGCTCCTAACTGTAAATTAACTGGGGAACTAGGACACCTGCTACAGGAAATACATTAATATTACTTTCTAAGACTAGGGACTGTTCCAACCTACCAGGTCCCATTGTTTGGCTGTAGGAAGGAAAACAAATTGTTTGTTTGTTTTGTTTTTTAACAAATTGTTTTTAACCAGATAGAAGGAGAACAAATGGGATCAACTAACTTGACTGACCAGTCCCAAAAAAACAACACAGACTTGAGCATAATCAAGTATTCCTTAACAAATTCTGATAAGGGAAAGTAAAAGTGTGTTAAGATAAGAAAAGAAAAAGAAAACTCTTTCACTAAAATTAAAATACCAAAAATGTCAGCACTGTCAGCAGCTAATCAGTTATATACCAATCTGTGGCTCCATCTAGTGTCAAATAGTGGACAAACACGTTCCTTTTGTTTCACAGGGGATTCTTCATTCTTGGACTCTTAAGAAAAAAATCTATAAGGAATAGGAGTCACATATAAGCATTACACCAACTTACCAGGTGATTCAATGGAGCATGCCTCTGTAAATGTTTCCAAAGTTATAGCCTATATTCCTGTGAATAATACCCCTTTCACCACTGCCCATGTTTTGATTTTACTAATGTTCCTCCCCACTACAATATCACTTCCAATCATGTACTCCCCTGATGCATAAATCTAATTAATCTTATCAATAAAAACCAGGAGTCAGATATCAGTGTAAAAACCTGAAAAATCAGAGTAGCACTGGAGCAGCCACAAGTTGCTTCCTACCTCTCTGGTTCCTCCAACCCAAAGGGCCAAGATCCTGTCTCTGCCCCACCTTATCACTTCCTGTCTTCTCTCTGTACAGACCTCTAGACCTCTATGGTTAACTAGTGGCTGGCTCTACACTCTGACTTCAAGCAAGATTTATTGGTCAGAATACAAACAAAATGTCATACATTTCCCCTTTTTTTGTCTAAATAAAAAGCAAAGGTTAGAAAAACTATATACAATAACTATATACAAGTATATACAGGCAATAATTACATTAACAATATCTAGTCCATGAACATTTGACAAATTCAGAGAAAATACTCCATTATCTGTCCTATCTTGGTGAGTCCAAAGTGTTGTACCTAATTCACTTTCTATCCTAACTTGCATTACCAACCCAAAACTATCTTTTTATATTTCTCAACCTTATACACTTTACACCTATTTTGTGAGTTTCTTTTCTGAATTTGGCAACAGGAAAAACTATCACTGTCCAGTCTTCAACTTCATCAGAGACTTGAGAAGGATATAAAATTACCTGAGTAAATAGGAAGTGCAGAGCAAAACAACTTCGAAAATAAAAAAATGACAGAAATAGCTGGCTGCCTGGGCAGTCACACAAGGTTCCTCTGTAATGTTGGGGCATCCATATTCAGCCTACAGGCCTAGAATATCTGACAGACTTTTCTGTGAAGCAGGACTTTTGGAGGACTGTCCCACCTTGTCTTGGCAAAGTTCGGCAGTCCTTTCTTTTGTGTCTTGCTTGTCCAACTTAGACAGCATACTGTCAGCAGTTGAGGCAAGGGCAGTTTCTTGCCCAGTGGCTAACTTTTGCCAGAAAGAAAGTAAACTCCATATGGAGTTTCTTCAATGCCCATCATCTTTTCTGAAGTAGATTGGTGCTGCCAGGAGCAAACATATCTCATTGTTATTGAAAAAAACCCTAATATTATTAAAACATCATAAATGCCATATTCTGTAGGTCTCTGAAGAGTTTGAAGACAACTTGTCTATACAAAATATATCTGTTTGACCTTGAACAGATAACTAATATGACTACAAGTTTGATTGTAGTAGGCGATTAACTACTATACTGCATTTCTTTATTATCCTAAATAGTTTGTAATAATAATTTTCAAGGACTAGAAATTTACATTGCATTGTTAAATGAGCTTTATAGGTATAATACCTTGAACAAGAGTAGAAACATATGTAAAGTAGGTTCTAACAAAATAACCTTAAATATGTATCAATATACAAAAATATCTTAAACAAGAGTAGAAACATATACAGTATAACAAAAATAAACTCAAATTTGTATCAATATATAAAAATCCATACCAATGTAAAATATTTAAGACTAGTAGTTGCTTTTTTGGTTTAAATTTGTAGATTCAAAAATCTGCCCTTTTCTCTTATAATTTCTATATCCTCCTTTTTCTTTTCAGAACAAGATCCCTGAATCTAATCTCCTTTGTTCAGCTTTCTTCCTGACCATTACCAATAATAACTTGTAACCAACCCCTTAAATGATGACAAATATCTATAACCCACTGAATGATCAAAATCTGCCCACTCCACCTCTTGGTAATGTAGGTGATGCATTCTAAAAAGTTGCTTCCTATTGTCTGGGGGTGACAGCATCTTTCAGGACCCTGAAAACAAATATTGGAATGGTTGTCAAGTCCTGGGAGAGCTAGCTCTATCATTTGTTGTCCAGTCTCTGTGTGATGGGAAAGTGCCAGGCTTGTCTCAAGTCCTAGTTAGAATAGTCTGTGAGGCTGGATCATCTCAGCTAGCCACCAATGGCTGTTGTATAAAATATTGGAATAGAGTGGGGCTGGTTAAAACACTTTGTGGGAAAATCTTTCATTGATATCTCTTAACATGATGAGAATTATTATAAGTAGGCACCATGAAGGCAAAATTTTCTCTATCCTTTTCTTGTGAAGGTATAGTGACAAAATGTTTTAAATCAATAATTGTAATAGACCATCCTTTAGGTAATAGGGAAGGCAGGGGAATTCTAGACTGTAAATAGCCCATTGACTGAATCACCTTATTTATGGCTCTTATATCTGTTACCATTCTCCATTTTCCATTTTTTAAAATGACAAATACAGGAGAATTCCAAGGACTGGTCGATTCTTCAATATGTTGAGCATTTAGCTGCTCCTGTGCCAGCTTTTCTAACACCTGTAACTTTTCTCATGTCAAAGGACATTGTTCCACCCAGACAAGTGTTTCAGTTAACCATTTCAAATGTAGGGCTGTTGGTACCTTTGGAAGATCAGCAGCTGATAGTTCACCTCTATGGTTAACTAGTGGCTAGCTCCACCCTCTGACTCCAAGCAAGCTTTATTTGTCAGAACACAAACAAAATATCACACAACACTTACCAGAGGAAAACATTCACCCCTTGGGATAGAACTTTTTCTGTGAGAATAACATTCATTTTGCCATCCCCATAGGTTATAAAGGCATATGTGTAATAGGATACATCACTTACCAAACCTGTTCCATTTAGTAAGTCTCTGTGTGCTGCGGGCTGCAGGAATATATCATAAGAACTCAGCTGGTTATGGCAAAGTCACTACCTGGAGGGATCAGTGAATTCCTCCAGAGGAAGCCAAATTCCAAGGAGTTTTTGGTATTTCTTGGCTTGTTATATATCAGCTGTCTTCTGTTATGAAAATCATGTGTGTCTTCATAGTTTTCCCAATTGACTTTTCCCTAAGAAGGGCTAACAGTATGGACTGATCACTCTCTGGACATACACATTCCAGGTATTTGGAGAAGAGCCTCAGGAAAGACTTCCTCTGGAATCAGATATCTCTCTTGGCCACTTTCAAGGACTAGCAGTAATAACAGTCCACATGCAAGTCTCCTGATTTAAGGTAAATTCCACAAGGAGACACCGCCTAGGTCAGGTGGACGTTAAGTAATAGCTTTACACAATTTAGCTCAGACCCTCCTTCCTTACAGCCTTACTAACTTTATAGACCTTTAACTCCTTTCCTAACCACTTCTAGGAATATTTAGATAACTTTCTGTGCTGACAGCTATGCTCAGCCAGAAACCCAGGTCAAGCCTCCCTGTAATTATCGTCATTGGCAGCATCCGGTCAGGTCCATCCCCAGATGGAGGAAAGTACCTTATCAGAGATAACCTCTGCGCTCTCTAAGAACAGACTTAAGCATCCAGGCTACCTGTTTGAGAAGGCCTGGCGGATGTGCCAATTAAGCTTAACTTCCTCCTTTTCTAAATCTTACCTCTAGTTCCAGATCTCCCTTTAACTATCACCAGAGGCATCTAGCTGTACACAGGTTGCCTAGCAACTGAGCACACTTTCCCCCACCCTGCAGAAAAACACGGCAGATAGCTTGGACAGATAAGAGCCACAGGAAAAAAAGAAGGCAGTTTTATTTTCACCCATTGACCTAGCAACGTATAGATTCTTTACATTTTCTATCAATCACATTTAAGACTATAGTGGAGCACATAAGAACCCTCTTCTTAGATATTACCCAAATTTAGCCTTTAGTTAATTCATTCCCCATTGGTCACTTCCCTTTGGGGTTGCAAATGACAATTAACGGTTATTGCCTCCCTATGTGATTCTTATCACCCCTCCATTTGACCCTGGAAGCCCGGCTTTGCACTGCTAAGGGAATACTGCTTGTAAGTGTATATATACCGGGATTTCCAGGGCACAGGGGATGGAGAAGAGAAAAAAGAATGGAAGAACTAGGTGGGTAAGAAATTGAGAGGAACAGACTGAGATGGGAGAGAATTAGATTGAAGGGCTAGAAGAGATTACTAGAGGAATGAGATGGAAGATGAGGAAGTGTCAGATGGGGAAGTAATAGCTGGGTAAGAACAAGCTGAAAAAGACCTAGATGAGGCAGAATTAAGATGAGAGAATTAAGATAGAACTTAGAGGGAGCAGTAGATAAGTATAGAGAGAAATCAGGCAAGAAAGGAGCTAGGCACAAGAACAGAACTGAAGCTGTGTAAACAGGATGTTATGCCAGAGGAATTAAAGCAAGTGGACTACAGAGCTCGGTGTGCTGAGATTCTATTTCCTGAAAATAGTCCTCACCATTTGTAGTTCTCTCTCCTGAGCCCCTGGGATGTATAATATTAAGGCTGGTCCCTCTAATATTATACAAGATCTGTGATCTATTAATAGAATCAGGAGATCTCTCCCTGGAGACTGTGATGATTCCCTATATCTGCTAGACTCCATTTCAGTGGCAAACGCAGCCACTTTTCTGTTACCTGTCATGGTAGTTTGAATGTAATTGGCCCCCATAATCCCAAAGAGGAATGACAATATGATTAAGTGTGGCCTTGTTGAGGTAGGTGTGGCCTTGTTGGAGGAAGTGTGTCACTGTGAGGGTGGACTTCGAGGTTTCCTTTGCTTAAGCTTCACTCAGTGTGACTGACAGACCACTTCCTGTTACCTTCTGATCAAGATGTAACCAGCACCATATCTACCTGCACATCACCATGCTCCCCACTGTGATGATGATGACTGAACTTCTGAACTGTAAGCAACCACCTCAAATGTTTTCCTTTGTAAGAGTGGCAGTGGTCATGGTATTTCTTCACAGCAATAGAAACCCTAACAAACACATCTATTCCTGACTTGGTTGTAGCAATGCAAAAAGAGATCTCTAAAATAGCTTTCATAATAGCTGAGACTACTAATACTACAACAAAGATATTAGCAGAAATTAATCAAGAAATGGGAGAATTAAGACAGCAGACCTACAAAATAGGGCTACAATAGATTTCTTTCTTTTTTTTTGAATCAACACTCTTAATTTTATTTATTGTTAGTGAGTGGGGGCTGGTGTGTGTGTATGAGTGTGGGTGTGCACATGCTCAGTGTGTGTGTGTGTGTGTGTGTGTGTGTGTGTGTGTGTGTGTGTGTGTGTGTGTATGTGTGTGGCAGAGGACAATTTTGGGAGTTTGTGCTTCCTTCCACTATGGGTTCTTGAGATTTGACTCAAGCTGTCAGAATTAGAGGCAAGTGCTTTCATCTGCTCAGCTCTGGCTTGCATTTTATTTTATTTTAATTAATTAATTAATCTATTTATTTATTTATTTATTTATTTATTTATTTATTTATTTATTTCTATTATGAGCTTGATACAGTACAAATTCTTATCCTAATAGTGAAATATTTCACTGAGGCTTGCTCAGTGTTTGAGTAAAACCAAAACTTATTATAAGCCACAGTCATCCCAGGGTCCCCCCTGCTATGTAGCCTCCCTGGTTCTGTGGGTTGCAGTCTGATTATTCTTAGTTTTATATCTAGTATCCACTTATGAGTGATTACATACCATATTTGTCCTTCTGGGTTTGGGTTACCTCACTCAGTATATTTTCTAGTTCCATCCATTTGCCTGCAAATTTCATGTTGTCATTGTTTTTCTCTGCTGCATAGTACTCCATTGTGTATATGTACCACATTTTCTTAACCATTCTTCAGTTGACAGGCATCTAGATTGTTTCCAGGTTCTGGCTATGATGAATAATGCTACTATGAACATAGTTGAGCATATAACTTTGTGGTAAGATTGAGCATTCCTTGGGTATATGCCCAAGAGTGGTATGGCTGGGTCTTGAGGTAGATTGATTCCCAATTTTCTGAGAAACCACTATACTGATTTCCACAGTGGTTGTACAAGTTTGCACTCCCACCAACAGTGGAGGAGTATTCCCTTTGCTCTGCATCCTCTCCAACATAGACTGTTATTAGTGTTTTTGATCATAGCCATTCTGACAGGTACAAGGTGGTATCTCAGAGGCATTTTGATTTGCATTTCTCTTATGACTAAGGATGTTGAGCATTTCTTTAAATGTCTTTCAGCCATTGGAGATTCTTCTTTTGAGAATTCTCTGTTTAGCTCTTTAGCCCATTTTTTAATGGGATTGTTCAGTATTTTTGATGTTTAGTTTCTTGAGTTCTTTATATACTTTGGAGATCAGTCCTCTGACAGATGTGGGGTTGGTGAAGGTTTTTCCCCATTCTGTCTTTTTGTCTTATTGACCATGTCTTTTGCCCTACAAAAGCTTCTCAGTTTCAAGAGGTCCCATTTATTAATTGTTGTTCTCAGTGTCTGTGCTGCTGGTGTTATATTTAGGAAGTGGTCTCCTGTGCCAATGTGTTCAAGACTACTTCCTACTTTCTCTTCTATCAGGTTCAGAGTAACTGGATTTATGTTGAGGTCTTTGATCCACTTGGACTTAAGTTTTGTGCATGATGACAGATATGGATCTATTTGCAGCCTTCTACATGTTGACATCCAGTTATTCCAGCACCATTTGTTGAAGATGCTTTCTTTTTTCCATTATATAGTTTTGGCTGCTTTGTCAAAAATCAGATGTTCATATGTGCGTGGATTAATGTCAGGGTCTTCAATTTGATTCCAGTGGTCTGTATGTCAGTTTTTATGCTAGTTTTTATTACTGTAGTTCTATAGTAGAGCTTGAGGTCAGGAATGGTGATGCCTCCAGAGGTTGCTTTATTTTAGCTATCCTGGGTCTTTTGTTTTTCCATATGAAGTTGAGTATTGTTCTTTCCAAGTCTGTGAAGAATTGTGTTAGGATTTTGATGGGGATTGCATTGAATCTGTAGATTTGCTTTTGGTAAGATTACAGTTTTTACTATGTTAATTCTACCTATCCATGAGCATGGGAGATCTTTCCATTTTCTGATATCTTCTTCAATTTCTTTCTTTAAAGACTTAAAGTTCTTATCAAACAGGTCCTTCACTTATTTAGTTAGTGTTATCCCAAGGTATTTTATATTATTTGTGGCTATTGTAAAGGGTGATGTTTCTCTGACTTCTTTCTCATCCTATTTATCATTGGTGTATAGGAGGGCTACTGATTTTTTTTGAGTTGATTTTGTATCCTGCCACTTTACTGAAGGAGTTTATCAGCTGTAGAGTTCCCTGGTAGAATTTTTTTAGGGTCACTTATGTATACTATCATATCATCTGCAAATAGTGAAAGTTTGACTTCTTCCTTTTCAATTTGTATCCCCTTGATCTCCTTTTGTTGTCTTATTGCTCTAGCTAGAACTTCTAGTACTATATTGAATAAATATGGGGAGAGTGGACAGCCTTGTCTTGTTTCTGATTTTAGTGGAGTCGCTTTGAGTTTCTCTCCATTTAATTTGATGTTGACTGTTGGCTTGCTGCAAATTGCCTTTATTATGTTTATTATGTTTAGGAATTTTCCTTGTATTCCTGATCTCTCTAAGACTTTTATCATGAAGGGGTGTTGGATTTTGTCAAAGGCTTTTTCAGCATCTAATGAGATGATCATGTGGTTTTTTTCTTTCAGTTTGTTTACATGGTGTATTACATTGATAGATTTCCATATGTTGAACCATCCTTGCATTCCTGGGATTAAACCTACTTGGTCATGGTGGATAATTTTTTTTATGTGTTCTTTGATTCAGTTTGCCAATATTTCATTGAGTATTTTTGCATCACTGTTCATGAGGGAGATTGGTCTGTAATTCTCTTTTTCTTGTTGTATCTTTGTGTGGTTTGGGAATCAGGGTAATTTTAGCCTCATAAAAAGAGTTTGTTAATGTTCCTTCTGTTTCTATTGTGTGGAGCAATTTGAAGAGTATTGGAATTAGTTCTTCTTTGAAAATCTGGTAGAATTCTGCACTGAAACCATCTGGTCCTGGGCTTTTCTTGGTTGGGAGACTTTTAATGACTGTTTCTATTTCTTTAGGGGTTATTGTTCTATTTAAGTAGTTCATCTGGTCTTGATTTAACTTTGGTATGTTGTATCTATCCAGAAAATTGTCCATTTCTTCCAGATTTTCCAATTTTGTGGAGTATAGGTTTTTGAACTATGACCTGATGATTCTCTGGATTTCCTCATTGTCTGTTGTTATGTTTCCCTTTTCATTTCTGATTTTGTTAATTTGGGTGCTCTCTCTTTGCCTTTTGGTTAATTTGTCTAGAGGTTTTTCTATCTTGTTGACTTTTTCAAAGAACTAACTCTTTGTTTCATTGATTCTTTGTATTGTTCTCTTTGTTTCTATTTCATTGATTTCAGCCCTCAATTTGATTATTTCCTGGCATTGATTCCTCCTGGGTGAGTTTGTTTCTTTTTGTTCTAGATCTTTCAGTTGTGCTGTTAAGTCACTAGTGTGAGATTTCTCCAACTTCTTTATGTGGGCATTTAGAGCTATGAATTTTCCTCTTAGCACTGCTTTCATGGTGTCCCATAAGTTTGGGTATGTTGTACTTTCATTTTCATTGAATTCTAGGAAATCTTTAATTTCTTTCTTTATTTCTTCCTTGACCCATTGGTGTTTCAGGTGGGCATTATTCAGTTTCCATGAGATTGTAGGTTTTCTATAATTTTTGTTGTTGTTGAAATCTAACTTTGAGGCAGAGTGGTGGCAGAGGCAGAGTGGTGGCAGAGGTGTGGTCATAATAAAGACCAGAAGCTGAGCTTTTATCTGCTGAGGAGTTGGTAACATGGAGATTAAGAGCTTGGAACAGGGACACCTTTAATCCCAGCACTTGGGGAAGGAGCCATTTCTGTGGGGTGTGAACAATCTGCCTGAGGCCAACTTGGAGGTGTTGGTGAGATTGCCTTACTGAACAGCCTGCTCTGCTGAGATCCATTTGCGAGAAGTTTCAGAATCCTATAGTCTGCAGCCTGAGGAAACAAGATCAGCTGAGGAGTTGATGAATGAGCAAACCACAACCTGAGAACATAAAAGAAGGCACTGCCTGGCCACTGATCCAGATCACTAGAATCATAAGCCTACCCTACACTGACTGGGAACAGGTAAGCCCCCATCTCCAGACTTGCAGATCAGGTCTCTAGCCCCTAGGCCCCACCCATTGGAGTCCCAGGGACCAGACAGCTACCTCTCCCTGCTCCCCCACCAAAAAACCAACCAACCAACCAAACAAACCAAAAAACAAAAACAAAACAACAACAAAAAAACCCCAACCCTTATGAACCCAACAACCACTGGAGCCATAAGCATACCCTGCACTAATTGGGAATAACTGCTCCCTGAGATAGAACCCACTAACACTGATTGGACTAAGCTCTCCCGGAGAAACAGAGCCCAATAGCACCGATTTGACCAAGAACTCCTAGTGGACCAAGACTATCAATTAGAACAATAGAGGCACCTTCAGACTCAGACACCGCCTGTACCAAGCAGAGGAAGAGATGAGTAGATGCCAGTGCAAAAATACAGGCAACAACATAAAGACCTATATAACAACATCAGACCCAGTGATTTGACACCTGTAAGACCTGAACATATCAAGGCAGAAGAAGCAGAAGAAATCAATCCTAAAAATGACTTTAAGAAGATGTTAGAGGCCCTTAAAGAGGAAATGAAAAACTCCCTTAAAGAGGAAATAAAAAATTCCCTTAAAGAAATGGAAGAAAAAACAGACAAAAAAAATTAGAAGAAATCAAAGAAAGCCAAGAAAAGGTAATGAAACAGATGAAGGAACCAGTTCAAGATTTGAAAATTGAAACTGAGACAATAAAAAAAAAAACACAAACTGAAGGAATGCTGGAAATAGAAATTCTGACTAAATGAACAGGAACTACAGAAGCAAGCATAACCAACCTAATGCAAGAGATGGAACAGAGAATCTCTGATGTTGATGACACAATAGAGAAAATAGATTAGTCAGTCAAAGAAAACACTGAAGCCAAAAAAGTCATAACACAAAATGTCCAAGAAATTTGGGACATCATGAAAAGACCAAACCTAAGAATAATAGGGATAGAAGAAGGAGAAGAATACCAACTCAAAGGCACAGAAAATATATTCAATAAAATCATAGAAGAAAACTTTCCTAACCTAAAGAAAAAAATACCTATGAAGATACAATAAGCTTACAGAACACCGAAGAGGCTGGATTAAAAAAAAAAGTCCCCTCGCCACATAATAATCAAAACACTAAACATACAGAACAAAGAAAAAATATTAAGAGCTGCAAAGGAGAAAGACCAAGTAACATATAAAGGCAGACCCATCAGAATAACACCTGACTTCTCAATAGAGACTATGAAAGCTAGAAGGCCCTGGACAAATGTTATGCAGACACTAAGAGACCACGGATGCCAACCCAGACTATTATACCCAGCAAAACTCTCAATCACCGTAGACGGAGTAAACAAAATATTCCATGATAAAACCAGGTTTAATCAATACCTATCCACAAATCCAGCCCTACAGAAAGCACTACAAGGAAAAATTTAACCTAAAGAAGCTAAACACTCCCATGAAAACTCAGGCAATAGATAATCCCATACCAACAAATACCAAAGAATGGAAACACAACACTACCACAAAAAAAAATAACAGGAATTAACAATCACTGGTCATTAATATCCATCAATATCAGTGGTCTCAACTCATCTATAAAAAGACACAGACTAACAGAATGGATACGAAAACAGGATTTATCCTTCTGCTGCATACGAGAAACACACCTTAACTTCAAAGACAGACACTACCTCAGAGTAAAGGGGTGGGAAAAGGCTTTCCAATCAAATGGACTTAAGAAGCAAGCTGGTGTAGCTATCCTAATATCTAATAAGACAGACTTCAAACTAAAATCAATTGAAAGAGATCAGGATGGACATTACATATTTATCACAGGAAAAATCCACCAAGATGAAGTCTCAATTCTGAACATTTATGCCCGAATACAAAGGCACCCACATTCATAAAAGAAACATTACTAAAGCTTAAATCGCACATCAAACCCCACACACTAGTAGTGGGAGATTTCAACACACCACTCTCACCAAAAGACAGATCTACCAGACTGAAACTTAACAAAGAAATAAAGGACCTAACAGATGTTATGACTCAAATGTACTTAATAGATATCTACAGAACATTCCACCCTAACACAAAAGAATATACCTTCTTCTCAGCACCCAATGGAACCTTCTCAAAAATTGACCACATGCTTGGTCACAAAGCAAATCCCAACAGATACAAAAACATTAGAATAACCTCCTGTATCTTATTGGACTCCAATAGATTTCTTATTGCTAAAATATAATCCTGGATGCCAATAATTCCCTGGAATGTGTTGTTTTAACATATCAGATTTCTCCTACACCACTGATAACCAGGTTAATGACATGCATATAGAGATAAAATTTCTCAGGCTCAACATGACTGACCTTCCTGGCTGAGATGGTTCTCTCCATTCATCCCCTGATAGTTTTCTTATTGATCATAATTTTTGGGCCCTGTGTCTTTCAATGTATCACTAACCTTATTACTTGTTATGTATCAAATGCAAGGATTCTGTTCTCCCAACTTCAACCCCACGCAGTGTTTGGTCCTTTTTTAAATCTTTGAAAGGGTTACACAGGCCAAGGGGGAATGTAAGACCAAAAACAGGTTAATGAAGACCAAAATGTAAGACAGGAATATAAAACCAAAGCAGGTTAATGAAGACAGAAACCAAGAAAATATAATATTGGTGAAATTATTAAGGCCACACCACATAGTTAAAAGGGAGGTTTATTTTGTGGGGTAACTTACAAGTGAAGGGATAGGTAACAGGGTCTGGGAAAGGTGTGGCTCAGTCCGGCAGTGTTCTCTGGAGAACTCTGCTTGGTCTACCTCCAGTGTCCAGGGTCCAGGAACCAAGAGAGCTGGCCCATCCCAATCTCGGGTCTTCAGGGTCCTCTCTTGGCCTGCCTTGTAGGCATGATAGTTACCGAAGCCTCAATGGGGATTGGAACTTCCAGATCAAAGCTGGAATGGCTACCCACTGCAATATAACTTGCAGGTTCAGAGTTCTGTTCACAGATAAAACAGTTAAAAAGAAGTTCCTGGTTGTATGGTGCTACATTCTAGCTAAGAGATAAGTCCATTGGCTCTGGGTTAAGTCCCTGCTAATTAATTCCATTTGTCCTGTGCTAAGTCCCTTCTAATCAAGAGTAAGTTCCTGGTCTGATGTAAACTGCTTGAAACACCCATTCACTTGATGTATATCCTTGCCTTTCTTCTTCCTCTTTCCATTGTATCCTTTTAAACAATGAATAACCACCAATCCTCTCATCCCTGTGAACACCTTATCTCCCCTATAAGAGGGACTTCAAGAGACCAGTGGGGGCTGCTCCCTCAAACCTGGACTCGGGGGATGGGGTCTGGCTAGGATCATATGGAACAAAAGCCATTGCTTGTTCTCTCAGGCAAGGGCACTGCTATAGGAGAACAGAAAACCAAAGCTCCCTCTCCAAAAACATGTCTGCCACCCTCTTTTGCTGTATTTTATTGAGACTGGTGAACTGGCCTGGGGCTCTTACTCCTCCTTTGCCAGCCCCGCAGTGCTGGGACTCCAGGCAGTAACTGCATCCTGCCGTCCTGGGTCTTCAAAACAGCATCTCACCCTCAGGGGTGGGCTCAGGCCACATGATTGGATGTGTTGGTTGTGGCTCTATTTGGAGGCTGGTACTTTCTGGTGGTGTGTGGCTTTGGTCCAAAGGATCTGACATGTCTCAAAAGGAACAAACATTGAGGAACATCTGGAGACTGAAGGTTTCCACATACCAGACCTCTGGCTTTGCACAGGACAAGGCCTCACTGAGCTCCTCATGAGTGACAGAGGGAGAGCCTTGCATCCAGTGCTGCACACCTGCCATCCCATAGTCCTTGCTCCACTTCACCTCACCTCATCTCACCTTGGCCTGCTCACTTCACATGGACCAGAAAACCTGTTTGACAGACTGGAAGGGCACCAGATCATGCTGCTTTATTGCAAAGAGGAGAAAGTTAAAAGACAAGCAGGTGCCTCACTTTCACAACATCACACAGCTGCTTGTATGTGACAGGGACCCTACCCAAGCCAAGTCTATTCATAGCTAGAGTTTGCTTTTACACCCTAGAACCGGCCAAGAACTATTGTGTCTAGGCCCAGTGGGAAAGTGGTACCTGATAGTGCTGATTTTGTATCAGCTTGGCAGTCCTGTGACTCAGCACAGACAGAGAGCTTTCAGTTGGCCTGCATCCTTATCATTCCCGTGCCCCAGTGATTTGGTAAACATTAGGAGTGTAGAATGACACAGTGGCTCCTGGCTGACAAATAACAAAAAGCATAAGTTACAGTGATTTTATGATATTTAAGATATGAACTGTCATGAAGAAAGGAAAGGAAGAAAATAGTTTTGTGTCCAGAGAAATGCCTTTTTCTCTTTAGTCTTACTGTGAGGCTTCTCAAGTTGTGCCTCATCTGTCTACCATCAGGTTCTCTTTTGGGACAGAAGGTGATGTTAAATCAGTCTCCAAGATAGAGAAATCATTTAGGGCCAGGGATAAATTTGAAAGGTGCAGGCATGTGCCTCCTTCATCAAAGTATCTCACCCAGAGCTTTATTCTTGCAAAATTCCATTCAATATCATCATGACCCTATGAAAGACACAAGTGCAGGGTTTGAGAGTGAGGAAGTGGGAAAATACACTCATGTTTTATTTTAAGCTCTATAGTTGTTTCTAGAGAAGGCAACCTGACAGTAGCTATATAACTGAAATTACATATACCCAATTAATACAATTATATAGATCTGACATTCCACTTTAGAAATAAATTTTATTGTTATGGTGGTACATACATCTAAACCTAGAAACTCAGGAAGCTGAGGCAGTAGGATAATGAGTTTGAGACTGGCCAGAGCGTAAGATTCTATGTTAAAGTACAAAAAGTATTGTAGGGATATGGTCACATGTTGGGGTGCTTGGCCCTCTGTCCAAATACCAGGACAGAAAAAATAAAAAAACAAGAAGGTGGGAGAAAAAATGGGAGAACAGAGGGAGGGAACTGTAAAAATATTATAAACAGGGCATGCTGTGGGATGTTCTGTATGACAAATATGTTAATAAATAAAGCACTGATTGGCCGGTAGCCAGACAGGAAGTATAGGCGGGACTAACAGAGAGGAGGATTGAGGGAACAGAAAGGTGGAGGAAGACACTGCCAGCCACTGCCAGGACAAGCAGCATGTAAAGATGCCGGTAAGCCACGAGCCACGTGGCAAGGTATAGATTTATAGAAATGGGTTAATTTAAGATATAAGAACAGTTAACAAGTAGCCTGCCACGGCCAAACAGTTTATAGGTAATATAAGCGTCTGAGTGATTATTTTATACATGGGTTGTAGGACTGCAGGACTTGTGGGACCTGGAGAGAAGCTCTCCAGCAACAAGGGCACCTCAATATAATGTGCTTAGCAATACCAACCAACTGTGAAGAACCAAAATATTCAATACTAGGAGGTAATTTAAATAAATTACGCCACAGCAACAGAGTGGCATAAAGTCTAACTTTCAAATATAGATGACTAGCATGGTGGAGCATCTCAGTTGTGCCTCCTCTGTCTTCCATCAGGGTCTCTTTTGGAACAGAACATGTTGTTGAATCAAATACCCTCTATATATAGATTATATGTGAATATGTGCATCTGTTGAAGACCTTGAGTGTAAAAAAGCCAGTGTGTATTGAGTGCAAGGATCTCATTTATTCAACAGAAAAAAAGTACATATTTACATGTTCTAGGCAGGTAAATACTAAACTATAAACCATGGTTCTTTTCAAGGAGGGGTGATGGGGTTAAGGAACTTTTTAGTTTACACTTTTGGGAGGTTCTTGAGAACACTGTATACTTTTATTATTCACCATTTGAAGTTATCATCAAAAGAAAAAAAATCACTTTTTCATCTCCAACTGAACTTTCTTCTGCAAGTTCTTTAGGGCAAAAAGATATCTGTGTGTTGTTTTTCTCCAGACTAAATTCTCTAGCCCCGCATTCTACAAACCAGCCTCCAGTTGACAGTCTCTTGTGGGACGGTTGCCCTAGTGAGGCTGTGCAGGCAAACGAAGCATTCTTTAAATAAACATTTCCATGTTTAATTTACATACCCATTGTGTTTTCACACATACGTAGCTGTGTAATTACCATCACAAGATACATAGACCATCACACATCTATTGTTATACATTTATAGGACTTTCTTTCGAGAGTGGGTCTTGCTGTATAGCTCTGGACGGCCTGGTATTCACTTTCTAGACAAGAATGGCCATAAACACATGGCAGTCCTCCTGCCTTACCTCTCAAGTGCTTGGATTATAGACGTGTGCTACCAAGTCTGCCTGTGTCCAGAACTTGAAATACTGTATGGTGTGATGTAATTACCATCAAAATTAGGATGTACAACAGTTCTGGCCCCCTCCAAAGTTCTCTAGTGTTGCTCTTTGTCATCAAACTCTCTAACGTTTAACCCTGCCAATTGGTCACACTTCCCTGCTCCATTAGCTTACCTTTACCAATGTGCTATATAAGCAGAACCATACAGTCCATAGTATTTGATATTGGTTTATTTCACTGAGCATGATACATTTGAGATTCATCTATGGTTTTGTATATATCAATGCATTAAATCTTACTGCTAGTGAGTTCTCCTTTAATTGGATGTATAATGGTTTGCTTATTCATTCAACTCCATGGGAATAAAAAAACAGAGTTGTTTCCATCCATTTAACAATTAGTGAACAAAGCTGTTATGAGATGTATGATTTTTTTTGTATAAATATAGGTTTCTTTTCTCCCTCTTCACTAGGAGGTTATTACTAAGTGGTGAGGTTAATTTTTATGTAACTTCATAATAAGCTGCTGTTAGTTCTCCATATCTCTTCCCGTGGGGGTTTGCGGCAGGGGCTCATTGTGGTTTTCAATGACATTCCTCAAATGGGTGACAATGTTGAATTGTCTGCAGATGTGCATATTTGTCACCTGTCAGTCTTCTTCGATGAAGCATCTGTTCAGATCCGTTGTCCATTTTTATTAGCTTGTACATGTGTTTATAGCCTTTTAGACTTGTAGAGATGTGTTTGAAGTTTTCAGAACTGTCAGACAACTCATTCTTAAACATTTCCTTCGTATGGTTGTCCAGCCTCTTGTCAACCCAACTGGTTTCATTTTCCCATGCAGTGCTTCTTCTCTGAAAACAAACATCCTACAGAGAGCTTCCCTCCACGAACGAGCTCAGGGTGAGGTAGCAGAGGGTAAATCTCAGTGAACAGGGGTCAGTGAGATGGCTCAGTGTTCAAGGTGCTTGCTGCCAAGCCTGACAACCTGAGTTCAAGTCCTAGGAGCCAGATGGTCGAAGGGAAGAACTCACTCCAAGTTTTCCTCAGACCCCCACATGCATGGTGTAGAATGTGTGCACGTATGCACACCCATATACACATTCCAAGTAAGCAAATTAATCTAAAACATAAAATCTGTGTAAATAAATCTTTTATAAAAGCTGCTGGACTGATGAAGTGGACTAACTATCTGGAGAGGGTGTGGGCTGGAATGCCAAACCTGTCCCCCTCCAGTGGCTTCCAGGACTTTGTTTTTCACATGGACTCCTTGTTTTCAAGGCTAGAGCATGGTCTGTGATATTAACAACAAACAAGAAGCCTGCCTTCGAGCTTTAAACAAACTAAAATGACCTGATGGTCAAATGCAATGAGTGACCCTGGATTATGTGTAAAGTACATGCTGGACATGGTTAGGTGATTATGACAAAGAGGGACTCTAAGTAATTATCAGCATTAAACTTCTCAACAGTGTTGGACAATAGATATGTGCTTCACCATTTTTGAAGAAATTGTTATGATATTTGCAACATTCAAATACTGAAAGAGATAATGTAGAGCCTCTTCATTTTTTTATTTTATAAGCTTTATTTGCTTCAAGGAACATTTTAGTTTATGATTGATGATTCATACACATTGACTTTTAACTTGATACAGTGCTAGACAGGAAAGTTCCCATAAGGGGTTAGAGTGTAATCAGGGGTAGGTACATACTTAGCTTGTACAAGGCCGCCAGGGCTCTCCCCAAAACAAACATGGTTTGTCTGTTATATGGAATAATGACCTCTTTAAAGTCTGCTTTTTTGTATGAGATAGGGTCCCATTACACAGCCCTGGTTGGATATGCAACCAGGCTACTCTTGAACTCAGAGATCTTCCTGCTTCTGCCTCATGGTGCTAGATTAAAAATAAGCATCATGACACTCAGCTTGAAAACATCTTTTAAAATGTTTAGTTAACAAATAGAAGACCTATATATTTCTGGAGTACAACATGATTATTTTTTTTTCTTTTTCTTTTTCCAGACAGGGTTTCTCTGTGTAACAGTCCTGGATGTTCAGGAACTCACTTTGTAGACCAGGCTGGCCTCGAACTCAGAGAGATCTACCTGCCTCTGCCTCCCAAGTGCTGGGATTAAAGGCATGTGCCACCACCACTGGACAAACATGATGTTTTGATGTATGTATACACTGAAATGATTTAATTAAACTCATTAATACATCCATAACCTCACAGAGTCAACAATTGTGGTGAGAACATTTAAGCTGTCTTGATCTAATCTTTGAAAACTAAATATGTTGAATCACATGAAAGGGGAAGTTAGAGTTGCCTATGAAATTAAGGCTTCTAGTTAGATGACCCTTGGAGTGAAGAGATTTTTCCTAGATCCTCTATGTGGGCCAAGTATAATCATTAGGTTGCTTGTAAGTGTAAGAAGGAGACAGAGAGGAAGTGTCAAAGTGATAGAGTGTGAGAGACTCAGTCAACCATTGTTATCCTTGAAGGAGGAAGGGTTGTGTTAACCAAAGAAAGCAAGAAATTTCTAGAGACTGAGAAAGAGACATGAACATGGATTTCCTATTAGAGCTTCAGAAAGCTCAGTCAACACCTTGATTTCAGTGGCGCAAAGCGAAGACCAATAGGCTTCATCTTGCTCACTTGCATAATGGTCTTCAGGGTTCAGTATCTCACAGCCCATTGGACTGGGGACTTAGTTGCTTGCTGGCTCTTGAAAAGACACCTCTCTCTTCTCCTTGTCATATATTCCAGGGCAGCTCATAGCATTGTAACTGTCTTTAATCAGAGAGAGTGAAGAGAGAAGCCAGTATGTTCATAACCTAATCCTGCAAATTCTCACCCAGCATTTGAAAAGTATAGTTGACAAATGTTGTGAAGTATAGGTAAGAGTTCTTCCAATTATTTTTATCTTTTAAAAAAGTTGAATATTGATATCACTTTTAAATTTCATTTTCTGTATAGGGATCACTGCTCCAATCACTCACTATTTGATTCTGTTTTCCAGTGTTTCTCAGTCATTAAGAACTTCATTCCATTTTTGTCCCATGGCTATTATTCACTTATTTTTGTTTGAGGCAATGTCTCCTGTAACCCATGCTTGCCTCACACTGTGTAATTGAGAATTACTTTGAACACTAATCCTGTCTCTGCCATCCAGTGCTGTGAAGACACGTGTGTCAATCATTCCAGGCTGGGCCCTGACTGGTCAGGAAAAAGTGACAGGGGAATGAGTGTCCTAATGCAGCCCAGGCTTTTGTAGGGGGTGGTGATGCAGAGGTGCTTGTATAAGAATGGGAATTCATTGTCCACACAATTACAAGCTGTTATAGTCACAGTACAGGAAGGGAGGGACATGAAGGAGCTTGAAAGGTTTCCAGTTTTGTCTGCAGTTGGGATTACCAATGTGCAATCAGTTAGTCAATTATAGGTCATCAGTACATGTCCTGAGTGGCCATTTCTTGGGCTCCACAGACCAGGTTCCAAGGTCAGGAGATTGACTTGTCCCTATTGAAATGATAGGTCTGCCTCCAGGCCAGAGATTCGATTCTCTTGACTAAGGGCCTTTTTCTCTTAATAGGCCTTCATTACTATTTTTAACTTTCCTCCTTCCTAGGGCCCCCAGAATCCCTTATTATCAGAGATCAGAGCTCCCAAAACACTTTTGGCATCTTTGGCCTCTGGCAAGGATGAAACTGCTAGAGTCACTTCTGGCTTTCAGCCAAGAAAGCAACTGGTTATTTTTCTTTGAGGTTTTTCACCCGAAACTGTAGCTAGAGTTTTCCAGTCCTGCCTGGCCCACGGTCAGGACAAATCTCTCTCACCCGCCAGTCCCACAGCTGCTCAGACCCAACCGAGTAAACACACAGAGACTTATATTGCTTACAAACTGTATGGCCACAGCAGGCTTCTTGTTATCTAATTCTTCTATCTTAAATTAACCCATTTCTATTAGTCTATAAGTTGCCACGTGGCTTGTGGCTTACCGGTATCTTTTACATGTTGCTTGTCATGGTGGCGGCTGGCAGCGTCTCTCTGACTCATCCTTCCACTTCCCAGAATTCTCTTCTCTCCTTGTCCTGCCTATCCTGCCTGCCTGGCTACTGGCCAATCAGTGTTTTATTTATTAACCAATCAGAGCAACACATTTAACATACAGAACATCCCACAGCACTAAACTGCCAGGCCATTTCTACCTTCAGTTCTTAATCCTATCTTTCTCTGAAGAGGTTACCTTAACTGCCATTATGGGATTGAAGCAATGACTGATCTGTGTCCTTCCAGCTGAATTTGGGGCATTAGGTGGCAGTGTTGAGACACCCTTCCAGAGGGCCTCCCATAAAGTCCAAACTCTCAGATGTGCAGGAGAAAGGAAGTCCTTTACTGGTGTCTGGAAAATGTCAAAGTCCATAAGACATTCTTGATGGCCTCACAATAGCTTCCATCTATCAGATCTTTCCTTTGATCTCTGGGGTTGGTCTCCAGAGTGATGAACCCACAATCAGCTTTCACACCCTGTTTTATCATCAAGGTGCCCTTCCCATGTAGCTCCTAGATAGGGAGAGAAGAAGTATTTAGCATCATTTAATTTTGGGGTTAAAACAATCATGGGCCTATCTTCCTTGGCTGTTGGCAGGTGCTCAGTGAGACAATGTCTGACATCTCACCTCTAGGCAACATCTTTTTGTGAAGATGAAAATATTGGTGAGATTGGTTGTCTAAATAACATCTCATGTAGACTTTGTCTAATGTCTGTGGAGTTTAATCCCTTGGGTGGTTACCAATTCTCTTAGTCTTTGGTTAAACTTTCCTCCTAAGTACTGACCATGAAGATAGCAAAAATTAATCTTTCTTTCTGTGCTATCAAGATAAGTTGAGCAATTAGTACTGAGGGGTCACTTGGGCTTGAGAGGAACCTTAGACTCTTCTAGCCTTTCTTTTGGTTGTTATTCAGTGTAAAGATAAGACAAAGGTTTTTCTTTATGTATTGTGGCTTCCTTTGAAGCATTGAGTAAATCTTTTCCACATTGACACCCCCCCCCCCACTTTGTAGACTGGACAGTGTTTCAAATTCATTGAGTGGGGTCTCTATGGCCTCCATGAACAAGACAAGTGATCAATGGCCTTAGTCCTTTTAGTCCCTCTAACCACATTAGAATTGCCTTATAATAATAATAATAATAAT
>CABHPR010145072.1:4357-15057 GCA_902168415.1 Peromyscus melanophrys
CACACACACACACACACACACACACACACACACACACACACACACACTCACACACACAGACTTCCTGAAGCAGACAAATGGTCAACCAGTGAACAAATAAAAAACTTATTAATCATTAGAAAAAGGAATACTAAATCATAGTGAGGTGTGACCTCATACTTGTTAGAACTGCTGTTACAAAATGATGAAAGACACCAAGGACTGGCAAAATGACAGCAAAAATGGGACTGTCATACACCGACAATAGGAATGTAAACTAGTTCAGCCATTCTGGAAAGTGGAAGTGCTTTAAAGAAGTTAAAAACAGAGCTACCATTTTGACCTGTCAATTCTACTGCAGACACACACACACACACACACACACACACACACACACTCACACACACGCACACACACACACACACATACACACGAAGGAAATGAAATCAGTATGTTGAAGAGACATTTGTATTTTATTTTCGTTACTATATTATTCAGAATAGCTATGATGTCAATCTAAATATGCATCAACAGATTAATGGATAAAGAAAATGCAGTATATAAGGCACAATAGAATACTAGTCAGTCTTGAAAAATGAAATTTTGTAATATGCATCAACTTGGATGAACCTGGAAGATATTTATTATTAACTTTACTAATCTCTCTCTCTCTCTCTCTCTCTCTCTCTCTCTCTCTCTCTCTCTAGCTCAGAGTTTGACACTAAGTGTCTTCCTCTGGTATTATTCACCTTATTTTTATTTATTTATTTATTTATTTTTAGACAAGGTCCTACTATGTAGTTCTGGCTGGCCTGGAACTCACTATGTAGAGCCGACTGGCCCTGAATTCAAAGCAATCCACCCTCCTCTGCCTCCTGAGTGCTGAGATTACACAGCTTAACCTTACTTTTATAGATAAGCTCTTAAGCAGGAATCTGGGGCTGTTTTGTCCAGCCTGACTGGCCAGTGAGCTTCTGGAGTCCTCCTGTCTTCCTCCCACTGCTGGGATTACAGGTTTGGGCTCCCATGCCTGACTTAAAAATGTGAGCACAGGGCTTTTGATCTCAAGTCTTCATGCTTGTGCAGCAAGCGCTACTCACTGAACCGTATCCCCAGCACCTGGAGGATATTATATTAAATGAACAAACCAGGCAAATACTATATTCTCTCTCTTATATGTAGAATAAAAACGTGTTGATTTCATGAAAGCAAAGTTAGAATGGTGGTTACTAGAGGCTGGGGATGGGGGAAGTAGGGAGAACGGGAAGATATTAATAAAGGAATACAATTTTTGAGTTAGAGGTGATACATTCAAGGGATTGCTTGTACAATGTGATTGTGTGTATTAGTTATTTTTCTATGACTGTGATAAAGCACCATGACCAAGACAACTTGCAGAAGAAAGTGTTTATTTAGTTCCAGAGGGCTAAGAGTCCATCTCTGTCGTGGCAGGAAACATGGCAATGGAAGCAGAAGTTGAAAGTGCACATCTTAAACTGAAGCAGGAAGCAGAGAGAATGAACTCGAATGGCCCAAGTCTTTACACTCCCCACCCCCCCCTCCCCCCCCCCCCCGTGGCATTCTTCCTCCAGCAAGGCTGCACCTCCTAAGCCTGCCCTAGGAGACCATCAACTGGGGAAGTATTCAAATGCCCAAGAATATGAGGGACATCTCATTTACAAAGCCACATTGTGTTAGGTTTTGTTTGTTTGTTGTTGCTGTGGCAAAATACTTGAAACAGCTTAAGGGGAGGAGTCAACTTTGGGTCACAGCTTTGGTGGTTTGTCTGGCACTCCTGACTCCCATTGGTTCTGGATCCACAGTGAGGCAAAATATCCTGGCAGTGGGGCTGGTGCCAGAGGCTGCTCACCTCCTGGTGAACAGGAGGCGGAGAAGGAAAAGGACTGTGACCTGGTTAGTTTTTATTGTCAACTCGACACATATTAGAGTGCTGTGGGATGTTCTGTATGTTACGTGTGTTGCTTGATTGGGTAATAAATAAAACACTGATTGGCCAGTAGCCAGGCAGGAAGTATAGGCGGGACAAAGAGAAGAGAATTGGGGGAAGTGGAAGGCTGAGGCAGAGAGCCGCTGCCAGCTGCCGCCATGACAAGCAAGATGTAAGGCACCGGTAAGCCACGAGTCACGTGGCAACTCATAGATGAATAGAAATGGGCTAATTTAAGATAGAAGAAGTAGATAACAAGAAGCCTGCCACGGCCATACAGTTTATAAGTAACATAAGCGTCTGAGTGATTATTTTATACGTGGGCTGTGGGACTGTGGGGGCTTGGTGGGACCTGGAGAGAAGCTGTCCAGCTACATTAGAGTCTTTTTTTCAAAAGAAAAAAATGTCTTGATCAGATTGGGTAGTGGGCGTGACTGTGAGACATTGTCTTGACTGGTAATTGATGTAGGAGGCCCAGCCTATTGTTGGTAGGACCACTTCTAGGCAGGGAGTCCTGGCTCTGTAAGAAGCTGGCTGAGCATAAGCCAGTGGGTGACTGTGTTCTCGTGTTCCCTCTGTGGCTTTTGCATTCACTCCTGCTTGTTTTCGTTTTGACTTTCCTCAATAATGGATTATGACCAGGAAGTAGAAGCCAAACAAACTCTTTGCTTCCTAAGTTGTTTGGTCAGAGTGTTTCTCACAGCAGCAGAAACCAAACTAGAACAGATTAAGAACACGGGCCAACCTTCCAAGATGCTCCCCAGCGGTCTACTTTGTCCGTTAGGCCCCAGTTCCTAAATTTCCTACCAGATAAGATCCACAGCAGCTGTGGATCTGATAGACCTGAGAATCTCGAGGAGAAAAGACCAAATCCACAATTGTCTGTTTAAAGCAAGCTGAATTTCGGGGTGCACCCAGGACTGGCCAGCTGGCTGTCTCACCCTAAATTGGGATTGAGAGAGCAGCCCCTGCTGGCCTCTTGAAGTCCCTTTTATAGGCGAGATAAACTGTTTACAGAGGCAAGAGAGGCGACTGTTATACATTGTTCGTGAGATACCATGAAAGGGAAGGAACAGGGTGAATGGGGTCTTACGTTTAGTGTGGGTTGAAAAACATGTTATACAGTTTACATCAGATCTAAGAAACAGGAACTTATTCTTAATTACAAATAGAAAGCTTAATTTGCAAGGGCTTAACACAGGACAAATAAGAACTTATTCTCAACTGTCTTAAGTGTAAACAGAAACCTCAACCTGCAAAGGATATCATTTCTGTTTTAGTCTCACAGATCAGACATTTAACACATGAGCTTACAGAACATTTCATGTTCAAAGGACACTTTCAGCTCAGGGCCATTTCATTAAAAAAATTCAAGAGTTTCCAAAATATTAGTGTATTTTTTAAGTTTTATTTTATTTTTATTTCATATGTTTTTTTTCTTGTTTGCATGTATGTGCACTGCATGCATGCTTGATGGCCACAAAGTTCAGAAGAAGGCATGGAATCCCCTGGAACTTAAGTTTGGATGGCTGTGAGTTACCATGTGAGTAATAGGAACTGAACTCAGGCTCTCTGCACCAGCAACCATTTCTTCCGTCCCAATCTTAATGGTTTTGATAATATTCAGAAGTCCAAGTTCAAAGTTTCTTCTTAGACTCAAGGTAGATGCAGCCACTTGAGAAATCAAAAGATAATTATACTACTATAAGAAACTATACTACAGAATGAATAGTCTCATTCTAAAAGAGAGGAATAGGAGAATTAGAAGGAAGGATTCTACTGGAGAAGGACTGAAACCTTGTAGACCAGATACTAAATCCTGTAGCTCCATGCCTGATATCTGCCTCTTTTGTGGGGTAGCTCTACTTATCATCTGTGCATTCTCAGTGAACATTAATGTTTTCGAATACCCTATGGTCTCCATGTTACCAAGAACACTTCACCTTCCTATTTTTTACACATTGTACCTTTAGGGGCTGCCTGCATGGTCTCTGATCCTGTTACTTATTTGGAATCTGGGTGGAAGTCTCCAATCCTCCCTAACTCTTGAATTATGGATACCTGCAAAACTAGTATTCAGTGGACATTGCCAAAGCTTGCTGCAAATCTGAATGGTATCTGGAACTCTTGGATAATGGCCTCATTGGTTTCTGAGTATCTGGGTTGCTGAACATGGTAAAATGAGTCTTGGAGAAACAACTTCCTAGGTGGTCCTGTGTAAGCATGTTGAGCATGAGAAGTGACTCAGACATGCTCTTTTCTCAAAGGATAGTCTTTCAAATGAGTTTACACTCTTATATCCTTTAGTCTGTGATGGGTGGGGTCTGGACATTTCCTAAAATGCCTTTGAGGCATCACTCCTGTTGTCCTAATGCAAAATATTTTGGGCTTCTTTTTAATGGTATTAATTTCTTCATAAGTCACGACTTCCATGGTCTCAAGTTTAAATTTCCTGACCAATTTAAGTTTCCTGACAAACCGCAAGTTTGTCTGCCTACTTTTCCCCTCATATAATTTTGTATTGCTTCTTTGTGAATATCACATCGTGCACCCCCAGCCCTCCTCATTTCCCAGTTCTTCCATATCTACCCTCCACTCTTGTAACCACCCCCCCAAAAGAAAATAGAAATAAAAAGTCTCAGTGGAAGCTGTGGTGTCACACAGTAAATCCTTTTGTCCAACCAGCTGTACTTGCAAATGTTTATGGCAATGAATCATTGGTCTGGTTCGAGGCCTCTGGCTTCTGCTACACCCTCAATACTGGACCCTCACCGAGACTCCTCTTGGATATCCTGCTGTTGCCCTGAGTCATGGAGATTCTGCAGCTTTGGTTCTGCAGGACTGTCCCTTTCACGTGCTCCAGTGGCTCATAGATGGGATAGGGGTTGGGGTGGGCCAGTTCAAAGTCCTGGATCTGGGCCTGAGGGGTAGCTGAGCTGGTCATCTCACCAGCTTTTCAGAGCCCACTGGGGCCAGCTCTCCCCATTGCTCAGGCAAGGAGCAGGACCAGCTCTCCCACACCCATGCCCATGGCCAGCTTTCCAAAACTGCCCAGGTGAGGGGTGAGACCATCTACTCTACTTTTTCCTCCCAAGTCTCACTGTACTTTTAGAGGAATAGGAGTTGACTCTAGGCTGTGTCAAGCTGACAATAAATACAGCTGGCTAAAAGCAGGCAGTAATAATCGTGCCTTATCCTGAATACCGAACTGCCTTGAAATTTGTTCTGCCAGACAAGTTAGACAGTTACTTTTCCGTTAGCCTCAGCACCAAGTCTCAGGACATAGGTAAAACGCAGGCAAGTTCTTTGGCAGAATGTAACAGGAATAGCCTTTAGTCCAATCCCACTGAAGTCCTTGTTTTCACCTGAAACTTTGTGGCACAGTTTTTGCTGCCAGCCTTCTTAGTGGCATTCTGGTCTCCTAAGCTCCCACCAGATCACCCATTAAGCTCTGCTCAGAGCATTCTAGGCTTTCTCTACCCCATTTCTACACCTCACCCAATTCCTCCCACAAATATGTCCCAAAGGTTTCATAACAAACGGTCAGGTTTAATCATAGCAATGGCAGTACTGACAGTAACAAATTTCTATTAGTTCTTCCAACATTGAAACAATATTCTCTAGAGACAGCTTCAGGAGAGAAGGAAAAAAAATCTGCTCATAATTTCAGAGCTTTAATTTGATAACCCTTGGCTCTGCTGAGCAAAGGAGGAAGCAAACTATCGCAGAGGCAGGGGCATGCCACAGAGGCTGTTCATTTGCAGATGGGAAGCAAAGAAAGGAGAAGAGGCTGGGGAAGTGGTAAAAATTTTCAAACATACCCCTTTTGTGACATACTTCCTCCAGCTAGATCTTACCTCCTAAAGTTTCCACTATCTTCAAATTGATACCTCTAGCTGAGGAACGAGTTTTCAACACAACTTTCAATAAGCCTGGAGGGGACACTTCATATTCAAACCACAAAAGTTATTATAGTTAATAAAAATGTGTCACACTTATGAAAATTGCTAAAAAAGAGTAGATTTTAAATGTTCTCATCACAAAACCGATAAGTACACGAGGTCATGCACATTTTAATTAGATCAATTTAGCCATCCCAGAGTGTGCATATATTTTAAGCCTGCGGTACATGATAAATGCATATTTAAGGCATCACAGTACATAACAACAGATACCCAAGTCCCTCTGAAATAGGAATATATGATCATGGTTTATGTATACTCATCGATCATTGTGCTTTGTTGATTTTCTTTGTCTTTTCCGTACTGACTGTTTCTGTTTCTGTTTCTGACTGTTACCAGGTTCCTCTTGTCATTTTCCAATATCCTGCTACATACAGCATGTCATCCATTTGTTTGCCACTAATTGCCTAATAAGAAACTTAAAATTTCCTAGTAGACACATTAAATGAAATAAAAACAAAAACGTATTTATATTTAACATTACATGATACTTAACTCAAAATCATAAACTATATTAAACATGTAGTCAATGTACAAATATTAATGATATATTTTATGTTTTTTTCATATCAAGTCTTTGAAATCTGGTATCTTTTACGTTAACTAGCAGATATTTAGTTTAGTTAGAATTTAAATGTTAAGTTTTTTTTGTTAGATTTTTATTCCTTATGTGATTTTATGAAATTTATAACTAAATATATTGAAGTTATTCCACACATATTTAAGTTCCCCAATAATTTGAAATGAGTATCAGTTTTTAAGTTAAAGCTGGTTGAAGTTAAATTAAAAATGCAGCTCCTCATCTCATTGGCTATGTCTCAAGCGGTCGGTAAGCACATAGATGGCTTGAGATGTCACTGGGCAGCACTACCCCAGGTACTTAGTCCTAGTTAGGGCTCTACTGTTGCCATGAAACACCACGATCAAAAAGCAAGTTGGGGTTGGGCGATGGTGGTGCACGCCTTTAATCCCAGCACTCAGGAGGCAGAGGCACCTGTATCTCTCGGAGTTCCAGGCCAGCCTGGTCTACAGAGTGAATTCTAGGACAGCCAGGGCTGTTACATAGAGAAACTCTGTCTCAAGAAAACCAAAAAAAAAAAAAAGAAAAGCAAGTTGGGGAAGAAAGGATTTATTTGTCTTACACTTCCATATCCTGCTCATCATCAAAGGAAATCTGGACAACACAAGCAGGTCAGTGACCTGTAGGCAAGGAACTGATGCAGAGTCATGGAGGATTGCTGCTTACTGGCTTGCTCATCGTGGCTTTCTCAGCGTGCTTTCTTATAGAATCCAGGTCCAAGACCCAGGAATGGCACCACCCACAATGGGTTGGGTCCTCCCCCATTAATCACTAATTAAGAAAGTGCTCTACACTCATGAGGGCTCACAGAGTCTGAACCCCCAACCAGAAAAGTTGAATGGGACTGACCTAGGCCCTCTGCACATGTGTTGCAGTTGTGTGGCTTTGTCTTTTTGTGGGACTCCTAACAGTGGGAGCAGGGGGCTGCCTCTGACTCTGTTACCTGCTTTTGGGACCCTTTCTTCCTGCTGGGTTGCCTTGTATAGCCTTGATAGGAGAGGAAGTGCCTAGTCCTGCTGCACCTTGATATCCCATGGCTGGCTGATATACATGGAAGGCCTGCACATTTCTGGAGGGAAGGGAGAGGGAGTGGATGGGGAAGCGGAGGAGAGATTGGGGGAGAGAGACTGGGAAGAGAGGAGGGAGGGGAAACTGTGATTAGGCTGGAAAAATTAATTAATTAATCAATTAATAAAAATAAAAAAATAAACTGTAAAAAAAGAAAAGAAAAGAAAATGCCCTACAGGTCTGACCAGCCTGATCTTAGGGAGGCACCTTCTTAATCGAGGTTTCTTCCTCTCAGGTGACTTTAGGTTGGGTAAAGTTGACATAAAACTATTCAGCATACTTACGGAACACCTCTGATTTGTGAAAGACCTCAGGGTAGAAATAGCTCCAGGAGGCATGGTGCCTTGTCCACTGGAGAATGGGGGATTGAGAGGAGTACAAAATGCAGTAGTGTGAGAGACTGGGTCTTTTTCTCTTCCTACAAAATGACTATGGCTAAAAGGACTATCTTTGTGATTCTTTTTGTGTGAGTGTCCAAGATATGTGGAGTTATCGACAGTCTAACTTCTCTATACATGAGCTATTATTTTATATTTCACGTTTATACATGTGCAGCACTGTGCACAATTGATGTTAGTTTAGCTGGTTTTCCTGAGTAAATAAAACACTTTCAATTTCAGCGTGAGTTTGATTACGTGGCCTCATCATTCCTAATGCTCATTTGATTTTTTGCTAAAACGTATACATTTCCTGGTTACTTTAACTCTCCCTACTGTTGTTAGCTTCAGATTTCTGTTTCTTCTCATCCTTCCGAGTATGCTAGCCTATTTTTCATTATTTTCTGCTATTGAGCCCAATGTTACACAGAAAAGTTGATTTGTTAATTAGTTTAATCGCCTCTTCTCATAATGGCGGGGGAGGAGTGGAGGAGAAGCTTGTTATCAATCCGCGCCACTGGTAAGCAGTAATTACAGATAATGACGCCTTTGTCTTGCCGCATTCTGAAGATTGTCTTGAACTCCTCACTGAATTAGCAAATGGACTGTCGGCTGAATTCTCCCCTGGTTTCTTCTCCAACTTGTCCTCTACTCTCCCCGCAATGAAACAAAATTGCAGCTTGTTAGGTGGAAGCGCATTTGAAGTCTCAATTTTCCTGAGCATTCAGCGCTTCCACAAAGTACCAGGTGCTCAGCTGCGGCCACAGCCCTTGCCTTTGGCTTCAGATTCCTACTCAACTGGCATCCTACAAGTCTTTGATTTCTCCTCTGCTTGAAGAGGCCTCGGTTGTCTTGACAGCAGCGCTAAAGCTTTGCCCTTGTACTTTGATACACATTGTGGTACAATCTAATAATTAAAGTCATTTGTCAAGAAACAGGGCATTCACACTTTCCTCTGAAGAGACTGGAACAAACCAGCAGATTTCATGTGGATAGAAGCCAGAAGGACAGCCACTGTCACTTAAAAATATGCCTGGAATGCTGAGCCCAGTGGAGTTTATAATCTAAGTTATTTTTTGTCTGATCTTCAAGTAGGGGAACATTTCACTCCTGGGGGGGTGTATGTTCTGCAATGTCTGGGGATGTTTCTGGTTTTATAACTGGGAAGGAAGGGTGCTACTGGCCTTTAGTAACTAGAGGGCAGGATTCTGCTTAACAGCCTGCAATGAGTAGGGAAGTCTTCACAGTAAAGAATTTTCTAGATTGACAATACAGTGCATATTTGATCCCTGTTCCCAAGAGTCAATAATATACAGTAGCCTAGGGAGTGATTTGTTTTGTACGAAACTTGGAACTAACTGCAAGGAAGATGGATTTTCCCATGCCCTGCTGTGGGGACTCCTTATGAACAAACAGTAAGGATCAATAATAATAAAAAATACCATCCTTATAATTATAGTAGAAACTTGCATTGATTTTTAAATGTAGGAAATATGCTAAACACTGACATGCTTCAGTTACGAACAAATTACCTGAGACAACTGTACCCTTTTACCAGGGAAATGATGAAGTCCATGAATGCTGTAACCATCTCCATTTTGGCTAAAGTCTGCTTGTGTGTTTCACCTTGTAAGACTAGCCTCCATTCTGGGAGAGCAGTAATGTCAAAACTTGACATCAGTTCCAGTCTTATTGACAGCAACTTGGAGAGTGTCAGACATACACTTTTTCTCATCAAAGTAAAGTGCTTGTTTGAACAGACTCGGTTTACAGGGGCCTGTGGATTGATGTGATAACTTTGCCGCTGATGACTACCATCTTTTGTGAATATCAGTGACATAAACACCAGTCTATCCCAGGCCCTCAGGCCTGACACGGAGGAGGGATGACACCTTAGCTTCTTTACACATCTCTAGGGTCAATAACAGAACAGTGATGTGTTGACAAGCAGGATCCTTTAAATGGGTACTCTTCATGAGAGATGGTGAAGTTTCATCCTCTTGCTGGAAAATTCCTGGCTAAGGCTCTAGGGAACACATGAGTGTTTTGTTGCCTAGAGTTAGAAATTATGTTAGATGATGTCTGAAGGTTTCTTTTTTAATAATCTGAATTTCTGGTTCAATGCTTTTGGAGTTTGTGCAGCCTCACATTCCACAACTCCCTCTTCTTCATGTGTCTTCCCCACCTTGGCTCCATCCGTTGCCTTCTCCACCGCCGTCTCTAGACCAGCACAGCAGCATCTTCTCTGCATCCAGCATACAGTACTAGCTTTCAGTCTCTCACTCCAGGATGTCCCGTGCAAACTGAACTCAGAGTCAGCTTTTCATGTAACTCTTTCCTATTGTTCCATAGTAAACCACTTGTTTCTTGACCTTCTTTCCCTTCCATTTTTATGGAATATGAGAACAGAGCAATGCTTTCATAAGGGTAGGTGTTCCACCAGGAGATAAATAGATTTCTATTGTAATGTTGATGGTTTCTGTATCTACTTCTATAAAGAAGTTCTTCATCTCTTTACAGTTTGTGGTGATATTTTGTGCATGATCTGACAAATAAAGCTTGCCCAAAGATCAAAGGGCAAAGCCAGCCACTAGATAGCCATAGAGGCCAGGCAGTGGTGGCACACACCTTTAATCCCATCACTTGGATCTCATGCCTTTGCTCCCAGTACTTGGGAGGCACACACGCCTTTAATCCCAGCACTAGGGAGGTGGAGACAGGAAGTGATATGGCTGGGCAGAGAAAGGAATTTAAGGTGGGAGGAGAAAGGAGCTCACTCCTTTCGG